>QEPC01002492.1:257888-290222 GCA_003113815.1 Sphenodon punctatus
GGGAGGGGGAGGGAATTAATTTATTTCATTGATTTCAATGGGGACACAGCGCCCCATTGAAATCAATGAAATAAATCCGGTACCGGTATACCGGATTTAATCCGGGAATCCGGTTTTCAGGGAACCGGTAACCGGTAAATCCAGTAACCGGTAATGGGCCCAGGGTCCCACATCTAGTGTTTAGTACGTCCTTGGTAAGAGGTGGTGGATGATAAATACCTCTTGTTGTAAGGCTGAGTATTCAAATAGTATGGCCTTTGTGGACGATAATAAGATGGCTGCTGTTGATAAGATCTGTATGGTGTGTACGTTGCCACCTGATCTTTTGGGGCAATCTTCATTCTAATTGCTGTTGCCTTGGATTTTTGAATCTTTTCAAGGATGTCATCTGTATCCTTGGAGAACAGGCCTGATTGATCAAAGGGCAAGTTCTCTATTTTGGCTTTATGGTGAGCATCTAACTTTGTGCCCTTTAGCCAAGCAAATCGCCTGGTTACAATAGAGTTAGCAACCCCCCTAGTGGCCGTCTCAGAAGAATGTCTAGCCATTTGAAGCTGAAATCTGGCAGTGCTCAATCCTTCTGTGCAAAGTGCTAGGAGAGGGGATTGTTTTTCTTTGGGAACGATTTTCTGTACCTCATCCCATAAATGATGCTGGTAGGAAGCCATGGCTGCAGAATAGTTGGATGTCCTCATAAGCATGGTGGAAGATGCGAAAGCTTTTCTGCCAAAAACATCAATCCTCCTGCTCTCTCTATCTGCAGGGGAAGTGTCCTGAGTGTTCCTCTGGAACTTTTCTGCAGATGCTGCAACAACCAAGGAATTCGGCAGTGGGTGCTTAAAAAATATTGATCCTTGTACCGGAGGAAAGAGATAAAAAGAACTTGCTGCTGAAGATACTGGGTGGATGGCCGCCGGGGTAGCCCAAATCTTTTCAGCATCCGCCACATGCCGTTTAAGGAGAGGGAGAGTCTTTTTAGACTGGGTAGGTTTTTCAACTGCAGAGTAGGCAGGATCAACGTCCTGCTCAGCCATAGGAAAGGTCTCTAACTTCAATACAGAAGAATACCTTCTCAGCAGATCCTGAAATTCTTTGTGGTCTTGTGAAGAACCTGACGACGTCGAGCCCTGGACATCGTCAGATGGAGGTGGAGAGATATTCTCAACGTCCTGTTCACCTTCGACGGGTTCGGGAGTCTCAGGCATGGGCAAAACTTCTTCAAAAATAAGCCCCTGCTCAGGTTCTTGTAAAGGTAAGACCTCCGGAGGGGGAGGCTCAATCAGCTAAGACTTCCTTTGTCTCCTGCGCTGGAGCAGTTTTCTCCGTTTCTCTTGCCTTGCCAGAAAGATTCTCTTAGCCTCGATCTGGAAAGCCGTTGGTTGCTGTTCCTCCGACGTTGATTGTCCTGTGGACGTCGAGTGTTTGGAAGTCGACGTCGTAACTGTCGAAGTAGGCTGCCTCTGTCGACGTCGATGAGAGGTCAAAGCTGTGGGCGGGGTAGAAGGAGGGGAATGTCTCGACGCTTATCTGGTAGAACATCGAGAGTCGGGAAGCGTAGAAGGCGCTTCGATGTCTATGGGGGGTGGGGTGAATGCCTCAACGTTGTAGACCTTGCCTCCGACACCTTAACTAGCTTCTCCAAGCATAGTAGAATACGTTTCATGTCATCCTGTCTTGCCGATTCTTGCTCCTTGAAATACCGCCATGGAAACCTGGGTTCAGGAGAATGTTGGGGCGGGAGTGGTAGGGGTCTCTGAGCCACTTGTCTGGGGCTGACCACTCACCGAATTCTAGGAGGCTGGTAGGGCGATCCTCTAAATTCTATGGCAGGTTGCTCCTCAGCATTATAAGAGGGATAAGTGATAACAAGCGGAGATTGAGGAGTCGAGGGAGAAGAATAATCCCCCCATAACAAAGCCTCCTCATCTTCAGAGAGAGATGGGGAAACTGCCACATGAGCAGGCTCCATCTCCTCATACCATTTCCTCTTTTTACTTGGCGGGGAAACAGCTTCTCCCCTATTCGATGGCCCCGGCAGTGGAGAGTCTAAATTAGCCATCTCAGGGGCTGGACCTGCATCAGGAATAACCACCTCTGCGCCAATACTTGTAGACTGAGAGGAGGGAGAAGATAATCTCTTAACCGGAGACTTACATATCTGTGATTCTTCCATCTCCATTAAGGAGCGCTGGTAATCTCATAGCTCTCTCCTTCAAAGCTCTGGGCTTTAGAGAGTGGCAATCTAAGCACTCTGCTGGGTTATGGTCTGTTCCCAGACAGAGAAGGCACTGCCCGTGCGGATCCTTTGTAGTCATCTTCCTCTTACAGGAAGAGCATCTCTTAAATGAGTGTTTGCTTGAAGACATGGTGAAGTAATACGCGCAAAGGTAAATGATAGTAAGCCGTGAAAGCGGTTGGAAGGAACTGTTGGGCATAGGCGGGAGAGTGCCTTATATAGTGTGGGGGTGCGTGAACGTCACGTAAAATTTAAAATATGAGCTTGGTATATGCCGGTAAGAGAAGGGCGCGCATGCGCAAACCCATTTGTGAGAATGGGAGGAGCCACTCGAAGAAGAACTGCTTATAAAGAGACGAGGAGGCAGTTGCCAGCACTTCCTGTCCCGACCTGGAGCATCTGGAGCTGGCTCTAATTGGCCGGGGGCCAATCTCCATGGTAGAGGGGGAGGAGACCCTACCTGTGGACCAGCGCAGCTGCGGGTGACCACTGGCACCTCTGGTGCTCCTGTAACACCAAACTTGCCACTTTGCCACAGCCACACTCTGGTGACCAAGGACAACTATACAGAGCTTTCCAATTTTTGGTGGCCAGCACCACACACCCTGATTGATCGACTGGACCTGCGCCCTGATTGGCCCCAAACTCCTCTGACCCCATATATAATTTCCTGGGTCAGGCACAGGCTAGAGCAGGGGTGGGGAGGGAGCCTTTTCCCTCCTGGGCGCCACTTTGAAAATTAGTACAAGCTCCAAGGGCCACATAGAAGTTGGGGCCGGGGGTAGAAGGGATGCACTCAAGAGAAGGAGTGTCCTCATCAGTACAGGGATCTATGCTATACTCAAGCACTGAAAGAATGAGCTTGGGAGAAGGAAGCAGAGTGATGAGAGCATGCTGCCAGGGACAGAGGATCTGGACCCTCCCCTTCCTTCCCCCATCCTGAACACTCCTAATCACCCCATGGAACTTGTACTAATTTTCAAAGTGGCCCATGGGACTTGATACAGCAATGGAACTTGCAAGAGGGTACTACTCCTGCCCAGCTAACCTTCGGAATCACGATGGAGCATGGATTTCAGTCTTTCTAGTACAAGATGGTGAGGGGCAGCTGTTCTGCAAAAGTGAACACCAGGGAGTGCACAGTAGCTAGCCACACTTTGGAGCAGTTACACAATGAGAGATACCCCAGAGGGGATTGTGTACCCCTGACTAATGTGAGAGCAGAAGCCTTAGAAGAGAAGGGAATCCTGGAGTCATCCTGGTATGGACAAAAGGGTCCCAGTAGGGAGAATGCTAAGGACCGCAGCTCTAGACAACGTCTTCTCATTGTGCTGGATTTCTTAATACCACCATTATGCTACATAGTGAAATCTGGGATACTTGTTCCTTCCTTTATTAAAATAAACACCCTCACTGCTGCGTTTCAGAGTGGCCCCTCTGAAACTGGGGCAAAGCCAGAATTTTGATTTCCAGCTCTCTCTGCGGCCTGAGGAACAGGGCTGGTTCCCACACAAGGTCATTGGTCCTTTTCCATCTTGCTATGTCCCCTCGTGAATTACCTTACCGTTCAGTCACAGACTGCAGCATAAGCATATATTTATGAATAAGGAAGTCTCCAAGCTCTTTTATTGCTGCGTGTCGAGCAGCCCATCTCAGAGAGAAGAGAGATCTCCTACACTTCTCCAAGCCAGAACACTGGGCAGATCATCCCAAGTCTTCCACTTAGCCACCCTCTGCTCACCAGCATGAATTCCTACTATTTCTTCATCATCCCCATCTTGACCTTCCCAGCCACAAGTAAGTATGAAGGAGTTGCTCCTCCTTTCTTAGGGCGTTTTCACAAAGTCATTTAAATAGGAATTAAAGCCTTAATTCCTATGTCAACTGTCCATGTGAATGTCACAAATCTGAGCTCATCATCAAGGTTTAAGGAAAAAAATCGGTATTTATAAACCCTCGATTGCTAGGATTTATGATATCCGGATGTCAAACTAATCCTAGATAGTGTCCATGTGAACAACTATCAAGGATTAGTGAATCAATCCTTGATTAAAGCCACAGAGTCCAGCGTAAAGACCTGACCACCACTCTAGGCATTTCTTGCTCTATGGTACATGGAGCTGACAGGTGGATGGGGGGAATTAACAGGGNGTCAAATTAAGTCCTAATTTATAGCGATTAACTAATTTAACCTATTCCAACACTGCGAAGAAGGCAAAACAAACAAGCATCCCATAATGATTGAGGTGCCTTCCAAAATTCCTTCTTGGTCCCCTAACGGCAACCGGTCAAACCCACAGTATTAGAGGGACAGGTGGGTGGGTGCTGACTGCTAGGGGAAACTAGGCGCGAATGCAGCGCCTGCCGAAACCTACGCAGGCGGCAAATCTCACACACCCCTCCTAGTAAGTGCGGGGAGAGCCCCGCGTTGACCAATCATGTGCACATGATGCAAACAAGGCACATGATGCCGGGGTAACCTATCAAAAGGGTCCCCGGCTGAACATACGGGGCTTCCAGGACCCTTGCGGCTTCCAGGACCCTTGCGGCCCCTCCGTTCCGTGTCCATCTCCCAACGCGGGGCGCGGCAACTTCCCCCCGCCTCCATTTTGGTGGCAGAGGGCCCTTTGTGAATACTAGATAATAAGCTCTGATTCTATCAAGGATTACTTTGTGTGAAAACACCCTTAAAATCTCAGCTCCCCTTGTAAGTTTCCTGACACAGACATGGGTGGGGGAAAGTGCACAAAGCGATGGCCAATTTTCAAATGTTATAGATTTTCATAACAGCTCCGCGTTTGCAATCAGGGTGGTATCATCAATGGAGCCCAGCTTTCATTTTCATAGCTCCTTTGAAATTCCACTCCCTGGGGTGCTAGGCATTTTTGAAAATCCATCCCTTATTTTGGTGGTTAAATGGGCGCAGATTCAGAATTTTGCTGCATTACATGCACGCATAATAATACACGATAAAGGTAGTTGCTGTCTCTTATACACATCTAGATGTGTATAAGAGACAGGGATAATTCCTAGAGGACACACACACACACACCCATGCATTTAGGATAAGCCTCCAGTTTCCCCAAATCCGAGGCCATTTAATTTTGTCCCCCTGCCTCCTCCACCCCCCACCCCACCCCATGATTTCTGCTTCAAAATGAAATAAACCCTTTGTAGGAAAGATGTCCTGCCAAATAAAGCAAGTTTGGATTCATTAGGGACTCAGCAGCGCCCTGGGGAAATAATGATTGGAACGGAGAGCCGGTGCTTAATTAAACTCAGAAGAGATCAAAGCGGGGCCGGCGCGGAAATAATATTTTAAAAGCTGCGCACAGCCAGCTGGACAAGGAGTGGGTCACCAAGGTACAGGGGGGAAGAACGCGCTTGCCCAGGGAGGGACCTTGGTCCAGGGTGGGGGCTGTATCTTGCAGGGTCTCCTCCAATTTGCTGCGGAGTGGAGTGGACGGGAATTAACGGGGCTATTTAAGGGACAACGCTCAGGAAGAGGTAGGTCCCAATCCCCCGCCCGCCTGTACATCACGCTGCGCACGTCTGCAAAGCACCACGGGATTGCAAATTCATCCAGGAGACTGTAAATCCTGATTAACAGCAAGGTTGTGTTCACATGGGCTATCAAGGATAAACATTATCTTAGCATTAAAATGTCCATCTGAACAAACAGGAGTTGCCAGCGCGTCCCCCAGAAATGAGACACGGAGACATGAGATGGAATTAAATGGCTGCTCTCTTTAATCAAAACAGAGCAAGAACGCTGGCAAAATTGCTGCTAAGCAATTCCTGGGTCAAGTATTTTATATTATGAACTTCTCTAACTCTTGAACAGGTGTCTGGCCTGGATATGCTCTCCAATGCCAGCAGCCAGTCAGTCTTAAGAACGTTCCCCTTTGGACAGCACCCTGGCCAAGGCCACAGGGGGAGCGCCCGAATGGTCCCGAGTAAGGAGAATGGTGTCATTAAGGTTTGAGGGCCACGCTTGCCCTTACCCCCCTGCTTGACACCCCTCCCAGGGGAACGATCCTATTGTTAGCCATGCCCTATCTCTCCCCCCCCCCCNAGGGGTGTGTGTGCACGCTTCCACGGACACCCACCTACCCACCCACCTACCCCTACCAACAGCCATCTCCACCCACGGAGCATCCTCCGTTCTGTCGGAGGGCTACGTGGGTGGAGGTGGGCGTGCGGCGGGTGTTGGTGGGTGTGCGGCGGGCGTGCACACACACAAACACCCGCTGCCGTGGCGTTTACACGGGTGAACACCCACCCCACCTACCGGCGGCCATTTACACAAACTCCCCCCCCGGCACACCCGCCCGAACACCGAGCGGCCCGGGGGGGGGGGCGTCCATGTAAAAACAGCCTAAGTGTAGGACTGCCACACATGCAATTTCCCCCAGGACACTTATGAAATTGCACGGCCCACGTTGGGACTTTAGGCAGGCCCTGCAATGTGTATTTTTCAAAAGTGTCCTGGGGAAAATTGCATCTATGGCAACCCTAACTAAGTGACCGCTGAGATCTACTCTTTCAATGATTTGTTACTAGTTGGAGGAAGCCCTCTGTGGCCCGAAATCTTGCATACACTCGCCAGCAGAAGTTGGTACAATAAAAGAGATCATCCAAACTACTTTGTCTCCATCTGCACACAGGCAGACAGACAGACACAGCTCCATACAACAGGAGGTGTCACCAGCAGCTGGGACTCCTGCTTGGCCTGTGTGGCTAATATTGCACAAAACACCAGTGGGTATGAAGACTGGGGTATTTTGTTGTCCCCAGCCCATGCATGCCCTTCTCTTTTCTCTGGGGGAATTTAGCAAGAACAGGAAGGAGCTGTTTCTTGATTACTGGGCACGTGACTCCAGTTCTGTGTTTTTCCCCATCAGACTCAGCATATTTTGTGTTTACACAGCTCCAGGATCTGATTAATCACTAAACAAAAAAAAATCCCAGCCTTATCCAATCGCTGAGTCTCAGTTTTCAGAACAGCAACTTCCAGGAGCTCTGCCCCTCTTTGCTGCTTCTGCCAAGTCCCAGAGTCAGACTAGGCCTGTATGAGCTGCTGGTTCTGCTTTGGGCACAGAGGGATAGCCAGGTTGGAATGGATCCTGGTTAGGGTTGAAACAAGATTACTTGATACCTTGTCAAAATCCCAGTGCTCAATTAATCCCAAAATGAACCAAGAACCAGAATATATTTGCTGAGTTCTCGGGGGGGATCAATGGCCCATGCACAATCTGCTGCCCTATCGCCACCGTTTTGGTTAAGGGCGGCGCCCATTTCGCATCTACAAAATAGCCCGGCAGTCATCTGTGAATGCTCAATGATTTTTTAAATTTATTTTCAACGTTTCTAACCGAGAACTCATACCAGGACGGTCCCGATACTCAACATATCAAGAAATGCTCGTGAGCAGCAATTTAGCTGCTTGTTTCACCTCTAGTTCTGGTGCAATGTTCCTGACATTGAATGATCATCAATTGGAGACAAGTCCCCACTTCCAGGGACTTACAATCTATTATTGATTGACTGACTGATTGATTGATTTGACCTGTTATGTACTTCTCTGTAATAATCGAAACTGCCTGTGTCAGAAACAGGACACTGGGTTAGCTGGACCATGGGACTGACCTCCCATACGGCACTGCTTGTGTCCTAACATAAATCAATGCATTAAAATTTGTGCATGTTTGCTTTGCCTGGTGTCATTCCCTGAGATAAGTAGACACTATGGGTATTTTCAGATGTTACATGATCATGGTCAACCACAGTGAATTCCTACATGGTGATCGTGCTCACGGAACCCCCCCGTGATGAAGGGGACCGTAACATCTGTCCCCAGACCACAGCCCAGAATCCGCGGCGGGATTCCGGGCCGTGGTCAATGCAGGCGGGCGTTGCGGCCGCATTGGCCACGGCACTCGCCCATCTCCTGGAGGGCAGACGGCCAGGGCAGCGTGGGGGGGGGCGGGGCTGTGCAGCCGCATGTTGAGCCGTGCAGCCCCGCCCCCCCAGATTCCCCGCCGGGATCGGCCACCACGTCTGTTGGCCATTACGCGGTGGCCCCGGCGGGGAATCAAAGGGGCGATTCCGTGCCGGGGCCAATTGACCCCATCACGTCTGAAAATACCCTATGCCTCTCAACACCACATCGGGGACACTTGCCCAATGGCAATGAAAGACAAAAATCCAAGACATCCTAGAAAAATCCGGAATGCTTGAGAGTCCTGAATTATTCCCAGCTGAGAGCCCCCCTTTCATTCTCCACAGGAGCTCAGACAATTTCCGAAGGATGCTGACCTTCCTCTTCCTGTTCTTTTTTCCCCAGGTGCCAGTTCCCTTGTACATATTGCGGGAGCCGTGGGGGGCTCGGTCACTTTCCCCCTGGAGATTCCGGAAGGGCTTCAGCAGGACACGTATCTCAGGTGGATTTCTGAGGAAAATGAAAAGGCTTTGGCTACGGTGATCCCAGGGCCATCCTTGCATGTGTCTAGCCCTGATTTTACCCCAAAGCTGATCCTCCTCGACCAGACGTATTCCTTGCAAATGCAGAACGTGACGGTGGGAAACGAGGGATTGTACTCAGTGTATCTGCACAATGAGTCAGGATCTTTCCTATTACAACAGTACAGGCTGTTTGTATTCAGTAAGTATCAAGCAAAAAAGGCGAGCTCCATAAACGAGCTACAAAGCCGTGCAGCAAGTGCCTGTGCCTAACGAATTCTGATTTCCTAGCGATTTGGGTTTGACTGATTCCTACAAAGAGGTTCTTCCATCCAAGGCCGGCTTTACAATAGGCAGAGCCCAGGGGAAAGCGGATGGGGCTTGGGAGTCTAGAGCAGCTTTGGGTTGGAGCTGGTATGAGGATCCACCACCAGGGTCATCACCAGAGGTGAGTAGCGGGATCTGGAGAAAGTGCATGTCATCATTCATTCATTTCATTTCATTTCATTTCATTTATTAGATTTCTATACCGCCCCATCCTGCACAGCAGCTCGGGGCGGTTAACAACAATAAAAAACATTTAAAAACATTTAAAATACAATCATAAAACATATCAATAAAGCTGGTGGTATAAAAATAAATATACAGGTGGGGGATTAAAAATCACCCCCCCCTCCCTCCCAAAGGCCTGGGCAAACAGCCAGGTCTTACAGTTCCGCCGAAAAGTCAAAAGGCTTGGGGCCAGGCGAGCTTCCTCCGGAAGGGAGTTCCACAGCCGCGGCCCTACCACCGAGAATGCCCGCTCCATGTCAGCCCCTCTCTTGAAGGAACACACACACACACTGCTCCTGAGAGGGGTCGATCCCTCCTCCCCATCGCCGCTCCTTGCTGCCAGCACCACGAGTATCAGGACTGGCAGCAACGGTGCAGACTCCCTCAGAAGCAGGCAGAGTCGCATCGGAGAACCCCCGGAGCCCACTTTGGGGTGGGTGGGGGCTTCCGGGGTGCCCCGCACAAGCCTCAGAGCCTGAAGCAACGTCCCTGCCCTAAGGTCAGTCTTGCTTCTAAACACTTTAGATGTTAATCTGATCAAGTTTAACTCCTGTTCACAAACAGATTTGCAGAAAAAACTGATTGGTACAAAATGTGGAGACTTCATTAAAACCCTAGTATTAACTCTTGGGGTATTTCGTAATCCGGGTGCACATCTCTTGCAGTAACTCAAGGTAGTGGCTCACCAACTTTGTCCTTTTAGGACATTCTCACCTGTACACAGCTACACAATATCCCCAAAGGAAAGTTGGTTACCATTAACCATTTTTTATACGTGACCAAAAAGGCCCCTGGGATAGAAACATACCTCAATTCATTTTAACATGGGGTAGATGTATACCCTGGCCTGGGTATTTACCCCATCACATTTCAGGTTAGTTTACACATTCAAGCAATTTAAAGTGCCGAGGGACTGGGGTAAAAAAACCCTACCCCATGAGCCATGCAATGTTGTGTTTTTCAAGGGGTAAGTTAAGGGTTTTAAACTTCAGTTTTTGCCACCTCCAGTGTCTCTGGGTTGAAACAGGACAGGTGGTAATTCTGGTCATGATAAGGATTATGGGGTTGTTGTGAATCACGGATTGAATAGGTTCTGATACTTCTTATATCCTTACGTTTAACATAAACCAACATATGCAAATTTATCCACATTTGCTTTGCCTGGTTCCCTTCCCTGAGACAAGCACTGGAAACTCATCTCTCTCTCAAACCCAAATCTAGGACACTCATTCAGTGGCACTGAAAGTCCAGGACATCCTGAAAAATCCAGGACACCTGAGAGTCCTGGATTCTCAACTTTTAATTCTCCACAGGAAATCAAACAGCTCTACGTACATCTTTCCCTTACCTTCCTCTTTGCTTTGCTTTTCCAGGTGCTGGTTCCCAGGTAGATATCCCAGCGGCCAGTGGGGAGTCAGTCACTTTCCCCCTGGAGATTCCAGAAGGACTCTCCTTCACATATCTCATGTGGATTTCGGTGGAACGGAGAAGTGCTGTTGCGGTGGTGACCCCTGACTCATCCTTGACCGTGCTTAGCCCTGATTTTTTCAAAAGGCTGACCCTCCTCAACCAGACGTATTCCTTGCAAATAGGCAACGTGACAGCGGGAGATGGGGGATTGTATGCCGTGTACATGTACTGCGATTCGGGATCCATCCCATTACACCAGTACAGGCTGTTTGCGTTCAGTAAGTATTGGGCAAAAAGGTGAGCTTCTTAAACTCAATACAAGCCAAGCAGCAAGTGCCTGGACTAACAAAGCCTGATATCTTAGGGAGTTGGGCTTGATGGCTGACTTTTACAAAGAGGTTCTTCCACGTTATAATAGGCAAGGCCCAGGGCAAAGAGGGTGTAGCTATTAATGGCCAAGATGAGTTGATGTGGAGCCATTACAGGGGCATGATCCGGGGATAATCACGGGGACAAGCAGCGGGCCTCACAGGAAGTGCATGGCAGAACCATTCTTGAGGATACCCCCCTCGCTGCTCCTGAGAGGGCCCCATCCCACCTCCACATGGTCGCTCTGAGGGGGCCCTGCCGGGCTGCCAGTGCCCTGAGTGACAGCATTGGTGGAGGGGCTTGAGACTGCCTCGAGAACATCAGTGGGGACCCCCGCTTCCCCTCTGGAGCAGCAGTGGGAGGTTTCTGAGGGGCCTCCTCAAAGCATGGATCATGGGGCACTTGCCTCATGTCTCACTGTAAAGCCAACCCAGCTTCTACCTGTCTTCAATCACAGAAATCACACTGGATTTCAAGCCAATCATGTTTTATTCCTGATCACAGACAGATTTGCAGAAAACCAATTGGTATGAAATTTAGAGGCCTCATTAATCTTCAGAACCCCACCCCACCCATCTTTGGATCAAACCAAGGGAGGTGGCAACCCTCGTCATGGTAAAGCTTTAGGAGTAACTGTGGATCACAGACTGAGTAGGAGTCAGCAGTGTGATGCAGGTGCCAAGAAGGGAAATGCTATTTTAGGTCATATCAGCAGAAGCATTGTAACTGTCAGGTTGCAGGGCATCGCAGACGTAAGGGCTCAGGATATAGGGCCAGGACCAGCAGGGAGAAAGCAGGGGACAAGGCTAGACACAGGAACTGAGAACAAGGAAAGCTGCCCCCTGGGGGGGTGGGGGGCACTGGAAGAACCATAGGGAAGACAAGAAAGTTTGAGGCTGGGCTTAGGGAGTGGCACCAGAGGCTGAGGCAGGACCCCAGGGGCTGGGGGTTCAGAACAGACCCACAGGACCTTACAGTAACCAAGACATGGTAAATCACTGTGCCTGTCTACTCAACTTTGGTTTGGCTGCAGCTGAAGTACTGTGTTCAGTTATAGGCATCTTGTTTTAAGGATAACAGAGACTGTGGGAGCGTGTACAGAGGAGGAGAACAAAGACAGTAAAGGGTCTGGAACACTCACCTTATGAGAAGTTAAAAGATCAGGCTATGTTTAACTTGGAGGTCAAGAAGACTAAGGGCTGGGAGAGGGGATGAGTCTTTGACCAATGTCCAAGTTGACATGACCTGGATGCCAAATATCTAAACGGGTTTTGTGCACAGAATGAGGTCTGCGTTATTTTTTCCTTCTGTATCTGTTCCTCTTTTCTGACCCTCTTGTAGTAGCTGGTCTTTGTACATCTTGGACAGTCCCTTTGACTCTACCATTTTGTCTGCCTAACTCTGGTCCCCGAAGTGAAATACAAAATAACAAACCAGCACTCTCCTCGCACACAGTGTTTGCCTGCTGCCTCCAAATCTAGGAGCTGAGTTCCAGCAGCAGCTGGCCACTTCACTTTTTAGTTCCTGCACATTGGCAAAGAGTTTGGGGGTTTAATCCCTTTGGTTGGGAACCGCTGTGATGGGATTGGGACCTCTCTGCCCCACTCTAGGCTGTCTGTGACTCAGTTTCCCCACTTACAGCATCTACTGAACCAGCTCTTGCCAGAACTGTTCTAGCCCATAAGGGGTTAAGTCCTGCTGTCACCTTTTCCTCAGAGTTTCTCAAAGCCCAGAAATACACACTAGGTTTGTCTGGATTTGGAATCCAGAATTCCCCTCCTCTGTGTAACTCCAGTGTCAGGAATCCACCTATAAGCACACTAGGCTTAGTTAAAAGAGGTTTAAGTCAAGAATCAAGATTAAAGTATAATGCAAGATTATGCTCCGAGTGCAATAAATCAAATAAACATAAAAGACAACGCAAATCTACCTTACTTCAGACAGAGTGACTGCCTGCTTTTTGGGGATCACAGTCTCTTTTGAATTTCCCTTCAGTTAGAATCTCACAATGTACTTTCATTTCATATCTCTTTCATACAAAGTTTCCATTCAATATTTCATAATGTTTCTCATTCTTCTCTTAATTTTGAGGTGTATGATACCACGCATGGGCACATACTGTTAACACAGAGCATTTGTTAACATGTATGTAACATGTATGTAGGTTTCATGATCATTATCACAAGGGGGGGGGGGTCTGTTTTGTGAAGTCCTACAGAGCTTTAGGGTGTCTATTGCGACCCAACATACCTGCGCTCTTGAGGGGCTCAATCTCATATGTATATGACTGCGGTGGCCTTGTCCTGTATGGAATGCAGTGACATCACAGCACTCCATAAAAGGCGTGGCCACCTCAGAAAGGGGTGGGACTTACTTAGATACTCTTCCACCCCTGTCTGATGTAGCCATGGCCCTTGAAAAGTGCTGTGATGTCCCAATGCACGAGCTGGGGCTTCCCCGAGCCAATTGGGTCCAATTAGGCTCAGGTTGCAGACCTCTAGTATCAAATTTATGGAGTCCGATGGGGCTGTGGTGATTGGAAATAAGGGATTTTTTTTAATGCTATGTTGGGCAAGATGCAATTTTCAATTTGCCTAAAATAAAACTAACCCCATGGTTAACCTGTAGAACTCATTGCCAGAAGATGCAGTGAAAGCCAATAGCACCACTGAGTTAAAAAAAAAAAAAGGAGTAGATAAATTCTTCGAAGATAAGGGCCATAAATGACTGTTAGTAAAATTGGTTGGGGGGTGAGACCTCGGGCTGTTGGATGCGGGGAGTGAAATGCAGGAAATTGATGGCTCCATGATGACCGGTGGTGCATTTCTTTGTAGCAGTTGAAGCAGTCGCATTCAGAGACAGGATGCAGGGCTAGATGGATCATTGGTCTGACTCATGATGGCACTTTTTATATCATTTTATTCTAAACATAAACCAACAGAATCGACTTTATGGACATTTGCCTTGCCTGGCTTGAGTCCAGTGTAGACCATACCTATCAACTCTATATCGGGAACGCTCATCCTATGGCTCTGAAAATCTGGGAAAATCCAGGACATCCCACAAAATCTGGAACACTGAGAGTCCTGGATTGTCACTTGAGAGTCCCCTACCTTCAATTCTCCTCCACAGGAGCTCAAAACAGCTTCCTAAAGAAATTTCCCTTTCCTTTTGCTTATCTTTCCCAGGTGCCAGTTCCCCTGTAGATATTACGGTGACCATGCGGGACTCCGTCACCCTCCCCCTGGAAATTCCGGAAGGATTCTCATTCAAGTATCTCAAGTGGAAATCGGAGGAAAGAGGAACAGATATTGCTATGGTGACCCCTGGATCATCCTTGAACGTGCTTAGCCCTGATTTCTTTGGAAGGCTGTCCCTCCGCGACCAGACGTATTCTCTTCAAATGCACAACGTGACAGTGAGAGACAAGGGATTGTACGCAGTGTCCATGTACTGCGATTCGGGATCTGTCCTAATACAGCAGTACAGGATGTTTGTACTCAGTAAGTATTGGGCAAAGAGGTGAGGAACTTAAACTAAATTGTTGCTCCATTATTTTATTTATTTATTTATTTAAATTTATACCCCGTCCTTCCCCAAAGACTCAGGGCAGCTTACAAGACTAAAAACATATAACGTACAATAAAAATACAATATACTCCCTTAAAAAGAAATCCCTACCCCTATCCCCACCTGCCAAATGCTTTGCCAAAAAGAAATGTTTTACACTGCCTCCGAAATGGGCTCAGGCTCTGACAGACTCTGGGAGAAGGCAGTTCCATAATACTGGGGCAGCAACCAAGCACGCCCCTCTGTGGGCACTTGTCATACGGACAAGACTGGCAGGTGATACCCGCATGAGAGCACTCCCAACTGATCACAAGGGTCACAGTGGAGCATGAAAGGACAGGCGGGTCTTTCAGATATGTGGGGGTCAGGCTGTTTAGGGCTTTAAAGGTCAAAACCAGCACCTTGAATTGTGCCCAGAAATTAGGGGTGGGAATATCGGTATCAGATTAATCCAATAATCCAATAATCACCGGTACCGGCATACCGGTTGTTTAACATTGGGCGCTTTCCCGGGTTTTTTTACATCCCGGCCATTGAAATAAACGGCCGCAATGTAAAAAAACCCAGTAAAGTGCCCAATGTTAAAAAAACAGTGTGCTGATATCGGTAAATCCAATACAGGGGAGATCTGATCCCGGTAAATCTGGTATCCGGTATGCTCCCTGGTGTCCCACCCCTACCAGAAATGTATAGGAAGCCAGTGCAGGCTGTAAAGCACAGGTGTGAAGTGTACACGGCAACCCACCCCCAAAAGGAGCCGGGCTGCCGCGTTCTGCCCCAGCTGCAGTTTCTAAACATTCATCATGGACAGCCCCACATAGAGCGCTTTGCTGTAATTTAGCTTTGAGGTAATGAAAGCATGCAGGATGGTGGCCATAACTGAATCAGAAAGAAAGGACTGCAGCCTCCTCACCAAATGGAGTTTGTGAAAAGTGCTCCTGGCCACAACCTGACAATCCAGGCTCAGCAAGGGGTTCAGAAGCACCCCAGGACTGTGCACCTGAGTAACTACAGGGTGGGAACCGGACCCCCTCTATGACAGGGGTCCCAATTCCCTGCAAGTCACAGGATCAGCCAACCACCATCACTCCAGTCTTGCCTGAATTCAGTTTCAATCAGCTCACCCTCACCCAACAGCAGCCAGGCACTGGGTAAGCACCAAGACTGCAGGAACTGGGTCAAATGGAAAAGAGAGACAGAGCTGGGAGTCATCAGCCTAGTGATGGCACATGACCCTAAACCTCTGAATGATCTCACCCAGCGCCTGAGATACACATCGAACAAGAGGAGATACAGGATGGAACCCTGCAGGACACCACAGGGAAGGTCCCAAGGGGATGATGAGCAATCTCCCCATACCACCCACTGGGACCCACCCACCCCCAACAGGAATGAATGGAACCAGTCAAGAGTGGTCCCACGCACCCCTGCCAGGTCCCGCAATCATGTCAACAGCACCTCATGATCAGCTGTAACAAAAACTGCTGAAAGATCTAACAAGATCAACAGGGCACAATTCCCTTTGTCAATCTCCAGGCGTAGATCATCAGCCAAGGCCACAAGCACAGTATCCATGCTATACCCTAGTTGGCAACCAGTTCTTGGACTGTCATGCCACTCCTAGGGGCCATCATTCCACATAACTAGGCCAACCTAGCCCCTCCCCCCCTGTGGTTTCCCTGAAAAAAGACCTGAAAAAAGACCCCCATGCCTTTCCGTGATGGATACTGCTTTCTAGCATGCCAGGCTGTCAAAGTTTAGTAATGTTGAGCAGGTATATGCGACACCTAAGGTTTTCCAACAGCCAAAGGGAGGCATTGACAACTCCAGCCAGCAACGGCCCCAATGTCTCCTGGTGGACAGAAAAGGATCTAATTCATAATTGGTTGCCTGGATCGCTCCAAGCACATCCTCCACATTGGTGGGCAAGTGACACACTAATTGAAACTGACGCAAACAAAGGCTGAGCTTCCACAACCCTGTTGTGACCTGCTGGTCACTTCTCTGTAGCAACCAAGGGTGCAACTATTGGAGAAAGGATGCTGAACTAGACGGACCATAGGTCTGATCCAGTCTGGCTCTTCTTATATTCTTGGGTTTTGAACATAAACCAACATATGCAAACTTATCCACATTTGCTTTGCCTGGCTTCTTTCCCTAAGACTGTTTCTCTCACTCCACATCTGGGACACTCATCCAAGGGCTCCAGTCTGGTGAAATGCAGGACATCCCACAAAAAAATCTGGGACATTTAAGAGTTCTGGCTTCTCCTTCAAAGTTACTAAACTTTAATTCTCTACAAGAGCTCAGACAGCTTCCTTAAAATGTTACCATTCCTCTTCACCTTTTTCCTCCCCACAGGTGATGGTTCCCCTATAGATCTTATGAGGGATGTGGAGGAGTCAGTCACTTTCCCCCTGGAGATTCCAGAACAATTCTCCTTCACATATCTAATGTGGATTTTGGTGGAAAGAAGAAGTGCTGTTGCTATGGTGATCCCGGAGTCATCCTTGACCGTGCTTAGCCCTAATTTTTCCAAAAGGCTGACCCTCCTCAGCCAGACGTATTCCTTGCAAATGCAAAATCTGACGGTGGGAGACGGGGGATTGTATGCAGTATATGTCAACAACGGGTTGCAATCCTTCCTGTTACAGCAGTACAGACTGTTTGTATTCAGTAAGTATCAGGCAAAAGGGTGAGTGCCTTAAACTCAATGCAATCCAGGCACTGAGTACCTGGACTAATGAATCCTGGTTCCCTAGGGATTGGGTCTGACAACTGATTTCTACAAAGAGGTTCTTCTGCCCAGCGCCATCTTTACAATAGGCAGAACCTGGACAAAAGAGGGTGGTGTCAGAGTCAAGGCCCAGAGCGGGGCTGGGTTGGAGCTGGTACAGGGGCAGGATCTGTGACCCAAGTTATCACCAGGGCAGTGGAGGCAGGAAAGCAGGGGCCTAATAGAAGTCCATTCTTGAGGGAACCCAGCCCTGCACCCACCCCGCTGGCCTTGAGAGGCCCCCATCCCTACATAGTAGGGCTGGATTTGTTTTCCTCGATTTTAAAGTGTATACCAGCATTCAAACTTTTCTCGCCGCATTCCGAGTGACCAAGGAATTGGCCCTGGTGCTCAGCACTTGGCAAAATCCTCGATCGAGGGCAGCAGGGAGCAGGTGGGGTGAAGGCAGAGGGCAACAGGCAGAAGGGAAGAGAGCAGCAAGTGGCAGAGAAATTACAGCAGTAAACTCATCTGAAATCCACAGGAGCTATTGCGCCGCTGCAGAGTAGGGCTGCTGTTTGAATGCAGTCTCTGCACGCATGCTCTGTAATGCTCTCTGGGGAGCATGCTGGGAAATGTAGTCTAGCATGCTTCCAGAATGCATAAGAACAGTGGCTGTGGCTGTCTCTGTGAGAGCATGCTGGACCACATTTCCCAGCATGCTTCCAGAGAGCATTACAGAGCATGTTCACAAAGACTACATTCTAACAGCGGCCCCACCCTGCATTGGCATTATGGCTCCAATGGCTTTCAGGTGAGTTTGCTGCTCCCCTTCCCTGCTGGCCTCTTCCCTGCCCCCTGCTCCCCTTCCTGCCTGCCATGCCCAAGTACCTGCCCCCCCCCTTCCCTGCCCCTTCAGAGGGGACCACAAACTCACCGGAGTTTGCTGTCCCTGCCCTCCCTTCCCACCGCCTGCCCGCCAAACCCGAGTTCTGAGCATTCACCCAAGTTTCCAAGGATTGGCCCAACACTCGGGCCCAATCCTTGGAAACTTGGAAATACTCGTGAATATTTTTTTTGCTATTCAGCACAGCCCTATTACATAGTAACGTGCTATGGAGCTGTAAGATGTCTGCTACAACTCTGCTTGGCCAGAAATTTGCCCAATGAGGCTGAGGTGAGCTCTTGAAGGGCTCAGCACGAGACCAATGTGACTGAGGTGGCCCTAACCTCTATGGAACGTAGAGACATCCTAACACCATATTAGTGGTGCGGCTGCATCAGAAAGGGGTGGGACCTAGACACTGTCCGACACGTCCCTCTCCAATGTGGCCAAGACTTTTGCAAAGTGCTGTGATGTTAGAGCGTTCTATAGGGGGTGGGGCCTCCTCTAGCCAGTCAGGTCCTATTGGTGCCAGGCCTCTAGTGTCAATTGTTCAATGGGTTTGTGGTGGTTAAGAACAAGGGACTTGTTTAGCCCTATGTTAGTCAGGATGCAATTTTAAATTTGCCTAAATTAACACTCAAAACAGTTAACCTATGGAACTCATCGCCAGAGGATGTTGTGAAGCCCAGTAGCATCACTGGGTTAAAAAACGGAATGGAGACATTAGTAGAGCAGAGATGAAAGCAAGGGTTCCCATTCCAAAGGGAAATACCTTACCGACCTTTTGGGAGTGCTTGCGAGTGTCCATAGGTATTTTTTCAGTTTCCGGTGATTCTGTGCTTTTGCCATTTTTTCATTATTTTCAATAATATAATAATAATCTCAGTAACGGTTCTTAATTACCATGAGATTCTTGCTAAAATGAAAACCCATTCTCGCTTCAGCCAATTTCTGGGACTTTTTTGACACTTTTGTCATTTTCCACGACTTTTTGTCACTTTGTAGGACTTCTTTTGTCACTTTCAGGAAATTTTACAACAGTTTTACAGCAGTTTTAAAGCACTTTTATGGAAATTTCCAGCACATCTCCAGTGCTTAGCTGGCAATTTTTCATTTCCACAGCTACACATAGGGCTTGGGACCGGCCTGTGGCTGCCCCATTCAACTGGAACAAATAACATAAAATGGCAAAAACAGTGGGAAAGCTGGTAGGTTTCTGTGTTGTGCTAATCTCGACAAATTCCCTACTTCCAGCAGAGGAAACATGGTCTGAGATTATTCATTATAAGCCTAATTAATTATCAGAAGATGGGTCCATCAATGTCTATTTGTCAAGTTGGTCAGAGGATGAGAGACCTCTAGTAGCTATTGAATTTTGGGAGTGAAAAGCAGGAAATGGATCACTCCATTCTGACCTGTTGAGAATTATTAATCAAAGCTTCCACTGTTGGAGACAGGATGCAGGGCTAGATGGACCATTGGTCTGACCCAAATCAGACCAAACCATCATCAGTCCAAACCAGACCAAATCAGACCAAACCATCATAGTCAACTTTATGTACATTTGCCTTGCCTGGCTTGAGCCCAGTGGAGACCATACCTATCAACTCTATATCAGGGATGTTCACCCATGGCTCTAAAGTCTGGGAAATTCCAAAACATTCCACAAAATCTGGAACACTTAGAGTCCTTGCCATTAATTCTCCACAGGCGCTCAAACAGCTTCCTAAAGATATTTCCCTTCTGTTTTGCTTATCTTTCCCAGGTGCCATGTCCCCTATAGAAATTACAGTGACCATGCGGGAGTCTGTCACCTTCCCCCTGGAAATTCCAGAAGGATTCTCATTCACTTATCTCAGGTGGAATTCAGAGGAAAGAGGAACAGATATTGCTATGGTGACCCCTGGATCATCCTTGAACGTGCTTAGCCCTCATTTCTTTGGAAGGCTGTCCCTCCACGACCAGAAGTATTCTCTGCAAATGCACAATGTGACAATGGGAGATGAGGGATTGTACACAGTGTCCATCTACTGCGATTCGAGATCTGTCCTAATACAGCAGTACAGGATGTTTGTACTCAGTAAGTATCAGGCAAGGAGGTGGGCAGTTAAATTAAACTAAATGTAATTGTCACATTAAACTAAATTGTTGCTCCATTATGACCTGTTTTGAACTTCTCTGTAGCAACCAAGGCTGTCACGGTTGGAGACAGGATGCTGAACAAGATGGACCATTGGTCTGATCCAGTCTGACACTTATATGTTCTTAACGAAAGCCAACATATGCAAATGTATCCACATTTGCTTTGCCTGGTTCCTTTCCCTGAGACTGTACCTCGCAACCCCATATCTGGGACACTCATCCAAATGGCTCTGAATGTGTGGGGAAATGCGGGACATCCCACAAAATCTGGGAAATTTGAGAGTTGTGGATTCTCACTTAGAAGTCCCTAACCTTTAATTCTCCACAGGAGCTCAGATAGCTTCCTAAAAGTGTTTCCCTTCCTCTTAACCTTTTTTTTTCTCCCCCAGGTGATGGCTCACCTATACAACTTATGACGCATGAGGAGGCCTCAGTCACTTTCCCCGTGGAGATTCCAGAACAACTCTCCTTCACAAATCTCATGTGGATTTCTGTGGAAAGGAGAAGTGCTATTGCTATGGTGATCCCGGAGTCATCCTTGGTCATACTTAGCCCTGATTTTTCCAAAAGGCTGACCCTCCTCGACCAGACGTACGCCTTGCAAATGTACAATGTGACGGTGGAAGACAGGGGATTCTACGCAGCGTATATGAACAATGAGTCGGGATCCTTCCTGTTGCAGCAGTACAGACTGTTTGTATTCAGTAACTATCAGGGAAAGGGTGAGCTCTTTAAACTCCATACAAGCCAGGCACTGAGTACAGGGTTTAGACCCCTTAGGGCTTTATGGGCAATGATTCCTGTTTCCCTAGGGAATTTGGGTTTGACAACTGACTTCTGCTGCAAAGAGGTTCTTCTGCCCAGCGCCATCTTTACAATAGGCAGAACCTGAACAAGAGAGGCTGGGGTCAGAGTCAAGTCCCAGAGTGGGGCTGGGTTGGAGCCAGTATTGGGGCAGGATCTGTGACCCATGTTATCGCCAGGGCAGTGGAGACTGAAAGCAGGGGCCTCACAAGAGTCCACTCTGGAGTGAATCCAGCTCCTCGCCCACCCGGCTGAGTTCGAGAGGCCCCCATCTTTCCATAGTCAATTTATTTGTTTGTTTATTTATTTATTTATTTATTTAAAGAAGACTTAATACCCTGCTCCTGCTGACACAGCAATTTGGGGTGGCTTACAACAACAATAATGTTAAAACAGATAAAACAACTCATAGCAGGAGGATTCAAATCCCTCCCCCCACCCCACTAATCCACTCCCCCCAACCTCACCCATCTCCCCTGCCAAACGCCTGGGGGACTGGAACAGCCAGGTTTTACAACTTCGTCGAAAAGAGGGAAGGTCCAGAGCCAGTCGGGCCTCCACCAGGAGGGAGTTCCACAGCCTCAGTGCAGCCACCAAGAATGCCCTCTCCATTGTGGCTCCCAGAAGACTTGGGGGACCTCGAAGAGGGCACCCCCGGATGACTGCAAGGGATGATCCAGAACCCAGGGGGTGAAACGGTCCTGCAAATAGGTAGGGCCTAGACCATTTAGGGCTTTATAGGCAAGCAACACCAGCTTGAATTGGGCCCGGAAGACTACAGGCAGCCAGTGCAGAGTTTGGAGAACTGGTGTAATGTGCTCCCTGTGGCTCAGTCCCACCAGGAGATGGGCCACCGCATTCTGCACCAGCTGCAGCCTCCAGACCATCACCACGGGTAGCCCCACGTAGAGTGCGTTACAATAGTCCTGTCTAGAGGTGATAAAAGCATGGATGACAGTGGCCAGGTCAGAGTACAAGACATTTATTTATTTATTTATTTATTTAATTTCAATATTTCTATACCACCCTACACGCTATACAGCGACTCAGGGCAGTGTACAACAACATATAAAATACCAGAATAAAACAGACATTAAAACTCAAGTAAAACCCACCTTAAACCCTCCCCTATCCCCCTCACCAAATTCCTGACAAAAAAGCCATGTCTTGCATTGTTTTCAAAACATGGGGAGGTCCCGGGAGAGTCGAATCTCTGCCAGGAGGGAGTTCCAGAGTCACGGTGCAGCCACCGAGAATGCCCTTTCAAACGTGGCCCCCCAGGAAACCCGGGGATCCTCCAACAGAGCATCGCCGGAAGACCGCAGGGGCCAATCGAGAACACAGGGGGGTGAGGCATTCCTGCAGATAGACAGGGCCCAAGCCATATAGGGCTTTAAAGGTTAAAACCAACACCTTGAAGCGAACCCGGAAGACTATAGGCAGCCAGTGCCGAGAACGGAGCACCGGTTTAATGTGCTCCCGGAAGCCCATCTCCATCAGGAGCGAGTCACTGCATTCTGCACCAGCTAAAGTCTCCGGATTGTTATCAGGGGTAGCCCCACGTAGAATGTGTTGCAGTAGTCAAGCTGTGAAGTAATAAATGCATGGATGATGGTGGCACGATCGGGGCCTGATATATATGGTCGAAGACAACGGACCAGATGTAACTTATTAAAGGCACCCCTCACTACAGCTGCCACCTGGACATCCAGGCAGAGCTCCAAGTCAAGGAGAACCCCCAAACTGTGAACTTGAGGGGCCAGAATTGGACACACTCCATCAATGATGGGTGCCTCCACACATGCATCACCTGTGTCTTGTCGAGGTTCAGGTTGAGGCAACTCGTCCTCATCCAATCACCCACCACAGCCAGGCACTGAGTAAGCACCAAGACTGCAGGGTCTGGGCCAGATGAAAACGAGAGGTTTAGCTGGGTGTCGTCAGTATGCTGATGACACCCCACTCCAAATTCTCTCACTATCTCACCCAGCGGCTGCATATATATGTTGAACAGGAGAGGAGACAACATACAATCCTGCGGGACTCCACATGTGAGATCCCAGGAGGAAGATGAACACTCCCCCAGGACCACACACTGAGTTCTACCAGCCAGGAATGAGCGGAACCATCCAAGAACAGTTCCCTCCCCACCCCCCAGCACAGTCCCGCAGATGTGTCACCAACAACGTGTCATGTTCCACCATATCAAATGCTGCTGACAGATCTAACAAAATCAAAAGAGTGGACCCACCAAGGCCACAAGTGCAGTCGCCGTGCCATGACCCGGATGAAATTCTGACTGCGAATGGTCAAGGAAACCAATCCAGTCCAGATGCCCCTGGAGCTGCTTGGCCACTTTCCATTCAATAACCTTCCCTAAAAAGGGAAGGCTTAGAGACAGGTCAATAACTGTCCAGGGCGTCAATGTCAAGAGATGGTTTCTTGAGCAAGGGCTGTACCACAGCCTCCTTCAGGCACTCTATGAGTCTGCCCTCCTCAGCACTGAGCCAGCAACACTCCCAACATCTCCCGGCTGGCCTTAACCAACCAGGATGGACATGAATCAAGTTCACATGTTGTGACCCGCATAGCCCACAGCATCTCCACCACATCGGAGGCCGATATCAGCCCAAACGGATCCCACAAAACAGGACAAAACAGGGCATCTATAACTTCAGGTACACTCCCTGCCTCAAAGGCAGCATCGAAGCAGTGGTGTATTCTAGCAATTTTGTCAGCAAAAGAAATCTATAAAATGGTCACAGTGAGCACTGGATGCCTCCAGTTCTAGGCGGAGAGAAGCCGGACTGACCAGCCCCTTCACCACCCGGAAAAGCTCAGCTGGTTGAGATTTTGCGGATGATATGAGGGTAGCAAAGAAAGCCTTCTTTGCTGCCCACATAGCAATGACATAGGCTCTCAAAACTGCTCTATGTCGCAATCGGTTGGCTTCAGTATGGGTCCGATGCCACGGTCGCTCTAACTGCCTTCCTTCTTGCTTCAGCAGGCACAGGTCATCTGTAAAACCACAGAGCCCTGCATCGCCTATGCGCAGGAAGCAGATGCCTTGGAGCCGTCCGGTCGATGGCCTCATTCAGCAAGATGTTCCAAAGTGCGACAAGGTCATTGAGTGAGTGGCCATCAAGGTCAGAAGGCACAGCCCTCAGAGCTTTCCGGAACCAATTCGGTTCCATAAGTCTCCAGGGGCAAACCAAACAAATAGGTTCCACAACCTGCTGGGGGCAGACATGTTCCAAGAGAGAAGCCTGCAGGAGATAATCTGTCCATGACAAGGGCATAGATGATATTTCCCCCACTACCAGATCCCCCACCTCAAGGCCAGTGCAGAATACCAAGTCCAGAGTATGTCTCCCCTCATGAGTCGGGCTAGATACCCTCTGGGACAAGCCCATGGTTGCCATGGTGGCCATGAACTCCTGCTCTTCCCCCCCCTAATATTGGTGTCAGCGTGAATGTTGAAGTCCCCCAGAACAATCAGTTGTGGAGAACGCAACACCACCTCTGACACCAAATAGGCTAAAGCAGGCAGGGATGCTGCTGTGCAAGCGGTTGCACGACAAACAAGCAGTACCCCTAATTTGTCACCACACGTCAAATTGACCATGAGGTGGAGACCCTCTATACTGGTCGGAGTCTGCACTGGATATCTCCGTACGGCCGACACTGTCATGGTTCAGGGCGGGAGGAGACCGGGGTTAAGGGGCCGCCAGAGCGGAGTGGCCCGGCCCATCGAAGGCGTGGCGGTCAACCACTGACAAAAGAAGAGGACAGCAGCTCTTCCCGGAAGACCTGGGAAAGTGGTCGCTGGGGTGTAGAGCAGGGGCAGGGCCGAGGAATGGCAGCACACACACACACACACCGGTCAGAGAACAGCGGCAACATGCACAGCATGGGAGGTGGAGCCTGGGGCAACGTCACCCCGTGACCTTCCCTGTGGCAGCTGTAGCACATTGGGAGGAGGGGATAGCTGGAGCATAAAAGCACTGGTGGCTAGCTAAGATGCCTCTGGTGATCTAGATTCTGGACTGGCCCTGGTGTGAGCAAAGGAGGGGGGAACAGCAAAGGGAAGTAATTAACTGTTTGGTGGAGCGTGGCAGTGTGATTGAGAGTGGTGTTCTCTCACTTTCCCCACTTCCCCGTTTCCCCGTGAGTGAGTATAGTAGTGTGTTCTTGGAGCAGTTGAAGAGTTGGGTTGGTGGGGGTCATACCTCCTGGTTACATCCCGGGGTTTCCCTCCCATGTGTTTATACCCCCTTTCTCTCCTGCCTCCCCCATTCCTTGTTCCCTTGAGACCCCCACCCTCCTTCCCTTTGTCACCCCATTCCTTGCATGTCTTGTGGGACCCCCGACTTGAAAGCAACAGGCTTTCCCACCATACCCATTTGACCCCGTGAGAAAAGATGAGGCCTGGCCTCCAGGGCTTCAGCTCTCACCACTTGGTTCGATGAAGAGTTAGGTCCCACTGTCATATAGACTTGTGGACTGACCAACATCCTGAAGGACCCTTTTCCAAGTATATAGAAGCCCTGGGGGCGCAGCAAGGGGAACAGAAAGCCCATTCTCTTAATCCCCCCCGTCGGTTGTATCCCTGACACACTCGTCTCTAAAAATCATGGCTACACGGGCCCCCACCCCCCTCTCTCCCCCCCCGTCCCGATAGCCATGGTTGATGCGGCACAGAGTACAGTCAAAATAGGCTCCGACTCCTCGTCCAGCCAGGTCTCTGTAATACATTCCAGGTCAGCCTCCTGGCCAAGGATCAAGTCCCTGACCACAAAAGATTTATTAACAACTAACCTGGCATTTAATAACAGCATCACAGGTCTTCCGGCTTTCATTACCATGTCATCTGCTCTGGGGGCAATGAGAGGAACAGGTAATAAACACCTAGTTCCTCTCTGAGATTGAATATGCCCTCCCAAGGGACCGTACCGCCCCCGGCCTGTCACAACCCCAATAGCTGAAACCCCCTTCCAGCCTACCTCCCCCCAGGTTCCAACCCCCCTGGCCAGATCACCAGATTGGTGAGAGGGGTGCCAAACCCCCTGACTACCTCGCTGAGCGGCTGCATATACACATTGAGAGGGGACAACAGAGAACCCTGTGGGACTCCACACGAGAGGTCTCGGGATGATGAAAAATCATCCCTGAGCACCACTCGCTGAGTTCTTCCAGCCAGGAAGGAGCGGCACCATTCAAGAACCGTCCCACCCACCCCAGCACAGTCCCACAGGCGCATTGCCAACACCTCATGGTCAACAGTGTCAATGGTATCAAACGCAGCTCACAGATCTAATACAATCAACAGGGTGGAACGATCCTGATTTAGTTCATGGCGAAGGTCGTCAACCAATGCCACAAGGGCAGTCTCAATATGGAGCTCAGAGGTATCTGCTACAACCTTGTTTGGCCAGAAATTTGTCTGATGAAGCTAGACTCTTGAAGGTGGCCCAGCCCTAACCTCTACGGAATGTAGAGACATCCCAACACCATATTAGAGGTGTGACCACATCAAAAAGGGATGGGACTTACATACTGTCCTACCTCTCTCCAATATGGCTATGGCCCTTGTAAAGTGCTGTGAGTTAGAGCATTCCATAGGAGGCGGGGTGTCCTCTAGCCAGTCAGGTCCAATTGGTCCCAGACCTCTAGTGACAATTTGATGTTGTTCTATGGGGCCATGGTGGTTGGGAATAAGGAATAATTTTAGTCCTACATTAGGCAAGGTGCAATTTTCAGTTTGCCTAAATTAACACTCAATGAATGCGTGGAACCCATTGCCAGAGGATGTTGTCAAGAGACCAGGTGGGTCACTGGGTTCAAAAAGGAATGGATACATTTTTAGAAGATAGGACCATGCATGACTATGCATAAGGTTGGTTGGGGGATGAGACCTCTGCCTGTTGAACGCTGGGAGTGAAACCAGGAAACCAATCACTCCATTATGACTTCGTTCTTGTGCATTTCTCTGTAACAGTCGAAGCTGCCGCTGTCGGAGGCAAGATGCAGAGCTAGACGGACCATTGGTCTGACCTAACTAATATGGCACTTCTTATGAATGTCATTATGTTCTTAACATAAACCAACATAGTCAACTGTATGTATATTTGCCTTGCCTGGCTTGAATCCAGTGGAGATCATTCCTATCAACTCTGTATCGGGGATGCTCATCCCATGGCTCTAAAAGTCTCGGAAATTCCAGGATATCCCACAAAATATGGAACAGTTAGAGTCCCCTACCTTTAATTTTCCACAGGAGTTCAAACAGCTTCCTAAAGATATTTCCCTTCCCTTTTGCTTATCTTTCCCAGGTGCCAGTTCCCCTGTAGATATTACGGTGACCATGTGGGAGTCCGTCACCCTCCCCCTGGAAATTCCGGAAGGATTCTCATTCACGTATCTCAAGTGGAATTCGGAGGAAAGAGGAACAGATATTGCTATAGCGACCCCTGGATCATCCTTGAACGTGCTTAGCCCTGATTTCTTTGGAAGGCTGTCCCTCCACGACCAGACGTATTCTCTGCAAATGCACAATGTGACAGTGGGAGACAAGGGATTGTACAAAGTGTACATGTACTGCGATTCAGGATCTGTCCTATTACAGCAGTACAGGATGTTTGTACCCAGTAAGTATCAGGCAAAGAGGTGAGTAACTTAAACTAAATTGTTGCTCCATTATGACCTGTTGTGCACTTCTCTGTAGCAACCAAGGCTGTCACTGTTTGAGACAGGATGCTGAGCTAGATGGACCAATTGGTTGGATCCAGTCTGACACTTTACGTTCTTAACGTAATCCAACATATGCAAATTTATCCACATTTGCTTGGCTTGGCTTCCTTTCCCAAGACCGTACCTCACAACCCCAACACTGGGGCATTCATCCAAATGGCTCTGAATGTCTGGGGAAATGCGGGACATTCCACAAAATCTGGAACACTTGAGAGATCTGGATTCGCACTTGAAACTCCCTAAGCCTTTAATTCTCCACAGGAGCTCAGTCAGGTTCCTAAAAAACGTTTCCCTTACTCTTAACCTTTGATTTCCCTCGCAGGTGATGGTTCCCCTATAGATCTTATGAGGGATGTGGAGGAGTCAGTCACTTTCCCCCTGGAGTTTTCAGAAGGACTCTCCTTCACATATCTCATGTGGATTTCGGTGGAAAGGAGAAGTGCTGTTGCTATCGTGACCCCGGAGTCATCCTTGACCGTGCTTAGCCCTGATTTTTTCCAAAGGCTGACCCTCCTCAACCAGACATATTCCTTGCAAATGCACAAACTGAAACTGGAAGACGGGGGATTGTACGCAGCGTATGTCAACAATGAGTCGGGATCTTTCCTATTAAATCAGTACAGGCTGTTTGTATTCAGTAAGTATCAGGCAAAAGGGTGATGAGCTCCATAAACTCAATACAAGCCAGGCATTGAGTACCTGGACTAATGAATCCTGTTTCCCTAGGGGTTTGACGACTGACTTCTGCTGCAATGAGGTTTTTTTGCCCAGCGTCATCTTGACAATAAGCAGAACCGGAACAAAACAGGGTGCGGTGGGACTCAAGACTCATAGCAGGGACTGAATTAAAGCTGGTACAGGGGCAGGATCTGTGACTCAAGTTGTCGCCAAGGCACTGGAGGCAGGAAAGCAGGGGCCTCAAAGAAGTCCATTCTTGAGGGAACCCAGCTCTGCACCCACCCTACTGGTCTTCAGAGGCCCCCATCCCTCCATAGTAAAGTGCTACGGAGCTCTGAGGTGTCTGCTACAACCCTGTTCGGCCCGAAATTTGCCCAATGAGGCTGCCCACACCATGTGACTGAGGTTGCCCTAACCTCTATGGAATGTAGAGATATCCGAGCACCATATTAGAGGTGTGGCCACATTAATATGGGTGGGACTTACATACTGTCCTACCCCTCCTCGTTGTGGCTATGACCCTTGCAAAGTGCTGATGTTGAGCATTCCACAGGGGGCAGGGCCTCCTCTAGCCAGTCAGGTCCAATTGGTCCCAGGCCTCTAGTGACAATTTGATGTCGTTCTATGGGGCCGTGGTGGTTGGAAATAAGGAACGTTTTAGTCCTATGTTAGGCAAGGTGTACTTTTCAATTTGCCTAAATTAACACTCAGTTAATGTGTGGAACCCATTGCCAGAGGATGTTGTCAAGACCAGGTGGGACACTGGGTTCAAAAAAGGAGCGGATACATACGATAAGACCATAAATGACTGTGTGTAAGGTTGATTGTGGGATGAGACCTCTGCTTGGTGAATGCTGGGAGTTATAAATGGGCATTCGTCTGTAGCAGTTGAAGCTGCTGCTTTCAGAAACAGGATAGAGGGCTAGATGGACCATTCATCTGACCCAATATGGCACTTCTTATTAATGTCATTATGTTCGTAACATAAACCATTATAGTCAACTTTATGGACATTTGCCTTGCCTGGCTTGAGTCCAATGGAGACCATACCTATCAACTCTATATCGGGGATGCTCATCCCATGGCTCTAAAAGCCTGGGAAATTCCAGAACATCCCACAAAATCTGGAACACTTGGAGTCCCCTACCTTTAATTCTCCACAGGAGCTCAAACAGTTTCCTAAAGATATTTCTCTGCCCTTTTGCTTATCTTTCCCAGGTGCCAGTTCCCCTGTAGATATTACGGTGACAATGCGGGAGTCCGTCACCTTCCCCCTGGAAATTCCAGAAGGATTCTCATTCACGTATCTCAAGTGGATTTCGGAGGAAAGAGGAACAGATATTGCTATGGCAACCCCTGGATCATCCTTGAACGTGCTTAGCCCTGATTTCTTTGGAAGGCTGTCCCTCCACGACCAGACGTATTATCTGCAAATGCACAATGTGACAGTGGGAGATGAGGGATTGTACACAGTGTACATGTACCGTGGTTCGGGATCTGTCCTAATACAGCGGTACAGGATGTTTGTACTCAGTAAGTATCAGGCATGGAGGTGAGCAATTAAATTAAACTAAATTTAATTGTCCCATTAAACTAAATTGTTGCTGCACCTATTGTGCACTTTTCTGTAGCAACCAAGACTGTCGCCGTCAGAGACAGGATGCTGAGCTACAAGATGAGCTCGTAGATGGACCATTGGTCTGATCCAGTCTGACACTTTGCGTTCTTAACATAATCCAACATATGCAAATTTATCCACATTTGCTTTGCCTGGCTTCCTTACCTGAGACCGTACCTCTCAACCCCAACACTGGGGCACTCATCCAAATGGCTCTGAATGTCTGGGGAAATGTGGGGCATCCCACAAAATCTGAGACACTTGAGAGATCTGGATTCTCAGTTGAAAGTTCCTAACCTTTAATTCTCCACAGGAGGTCAGTCAGCTTCCTAAAAATATTTTCTGTCCTCAACCTTTTTCCCCCCTCTCCCAGGTGACTGTTCCCCTATAGATCTTATGAGGGATGTGGATGCATCAGTCACTTTCCCCCTGGAGATTCCAGAACAACTCTCCTTCACAAATCTCACATGGATTTCTGTGGAAAGGAGAAGTGCTGTTGCTATGGTGACCCCCGAGTCATCCTTGACCGTGCTTAGCCCTGATTTTTCCGAAAGGCTGACCCTCCTCAACCAGACGTATTCCTTGCAAATGGACAACGTGACGGTGGGAGATGGGGGATTGTATGCAGCGTATATTAACAATGAGTCAGGATCCTTCGTATTAAAGCAGTACAGACTGTTTGTATTCAGTAAGTATCAGTCAGGTCCAATTGGTCGTGGGCCTCTAGTGCCAATTTAATTTTATGTCATGATTTTTTTTAGTCTTGTTTTAGGCAAGGTGCAATTTGCCCAAATTAACGTTCAACCCACAATTAACTTGTGGAACTCGTTGCCAAGACCTGTAGGGTCTCTGGGTTCAAAAAAGGACTGGAGACATTATCAGAAGATAGGTCCATTAATGTCTATTAGTCAAGTTGGTCAGGGTGTAAGAAGTATGGGTTTGAAGGGAAATCTTTCCACATCTAGGTTGAACCGACTGGTGTTCTGTTTTAATTTTAATTTTAATTTCCCCAATGAGATCTCGTGCTATTGGGGGCTGGGAGTGAACAGCAGAAATTTGGTCACTCAGTTATGACGTGTGGTGCACTTCTCTACAGCAACCAAAACTGTTCCTGCTGGAGACAGGATGCTTGGCTAGCTAGACTATGGCACTTCTTCTAGCATTATATTTGTAAAGATAATTGCATTCACTTATTTCCTTCCCTGAGACAAGTGCAGACTGCGCCCCCTCAACTGCACATCCAGACGCTCATCCAAAGGCTCGGAAAGTCCCATAAAAATCCAGGACATCCCACAAAATCCAGGACATTTCAGAATCCTTGATTCCCACTTGAGAGTCCCCTAACGTTAATTCTTCTCAAGAGCTTAAACACAGTTTCCTAAAGATGTTTCCCTTCCTCTTTGTTTTTTTGTTCCCAGGTGCTGGGTCCCCGGTAGATATTATGGGGGTTTTTGGGGAGTCGGTCACATTCCCACTGGGGAATCCAGAAGGGCCCTCCTTCACATATCTCAGCTGGAGTTCTGAGACGAGGAAAGAGGCTGTTGCGGTGGTGTCCCCTGGGCTGTCTCTGGCTGTGCTCAGCTCTGATTTCTTTGGGAGGATGACCCTCTGTGGCCAGACGTATTCCTTGCAAATTCATCACCTAGTCATGGGAGACATGGGATTGTACACGGTGCATATGAAGAATGACACAGGATCCTTCGCATTACAGCAGTACAGGCTGCTTGTAATCAGTAGCTATCCCGCAAAAAACTGAGCTCCTTTAACAAAAATCATGCAATTAGGCAAGAGCCTATGCTTGCTTGTTTCCTTGGAATTGGAATTTGATTGACTTCTACTAACAGGTTCTTGTACTCAGCGCTGGCTTTACAATAGGCAGGAATCGGGGCAAAGGAGGTGGGGTCTGAGGGCAGTGGATGGGGGTAGAGCAGCCTGACTGCACCACTCCTGAGGAACCCTACTTGCTACTGCTCCTGAGAGGGCCCCCCTCATGTCCCTTCCCCCCACTACTGCTCCAGAGGGAAACCTACCACCATCACCAAAAGTCTCAGGAGCAGCAGTGGAGGGGCCGGGAGACCCTTTCAGGACTCAGTGGCAGGAGTGGTGGTGGCAATCCACATAACCCCCTCAGGAGTGGCGGG
>QEPC01002493.1:12070-42281 GCA_003113815.1 Sphenodon punctatus
GAGACTTCGCATCCGCCTGAATGTTTGTTTGTCTTCTCCCATGTCTCTCCCACTGTCCCCTCTCCTTGTCTCCCCCTCCTTGTCTTTTAGATTGTAAGCCACAGGCAGGGACTGCATCTGACTGTATGTTCTGTACAGCGCCAGGTTTCAACTGGTGCTTTATAAATGTTTAATAATAAATAATAATAAATGGAGCAGGGGTATCTGATATCTACCCCCATTTTTGCTGTGAATTTGAGTAACTATGAGGAACTGTAGTCTTTAACATTGGTTCTCATCTCAACCTCTCTGGATAAACAATGCATCTTTAAGCCTTGATGGCCTGGACATGACCCAGAAAGCATAAGGTGTAGCTATCCCCAGGGTGCTGCAGTCACATGAGATGGGCTGGGGAGGCTACCACTCTTTGGGTAGCCTTACCCTCCCTGGGCAAAGAAGCCATGGGATAATCAGATGGTTGTTCTGTGATGCATCCTTGGGAAAATCCCATGGATGCATTGTGGATCAGCCTTACCCACAGTGGAGCAAGGTTGTCCAAGGCAGGGTAACCCATGTGTCATGGCGTGCTTGCCCCATCACACTTGGAGCAAGGCTTCTGGGCTGTGAGTGATGGATGGTAGCACCTGTCACTCATGGCCACATCACAGTCAGGAGCCAGCTCTCAGACGGACTGGGGGAAGGAAAGAAGAGCAGGGCTGGGTGGCCGCTCCTGTGCATTGCTCCTTGGCTCCAAGATGGGCTGAGCCACTAGGCTCCCTAATGCTCATGTGCTCAGCTCCCTGCGATGGTCCCTCAGTGTGGCAGGGCCCATCCCTGCCCATCCCTGCTCATCTGGCTGCACCAGCAAAGGCATTCTCTTTTGGGAGGCAGCCCAGCTCCACCCCAAATTGTTGCAGGATTAGGACCTGCTCACTTTTTTCTGCCTCCTCAAATGGACATATGATTCACTTGGGACATAATGATCAGACATGCCACTGCACGTTGTACATAAGAGGTGAACTTGTGAAACCATATTAGCCAGCCTATTTGGGCTAGCCTAACGTACTAAAGTACAACCCAACCAGGTATAGTAAACATACATTTTTCAGGCACCGGCTTTATGGTATGATTAACATATCCCTGAAATGTGAATTATTTATTATTCTCCAGAACATAGGATGAAAACAGATTGACGGCAGTGAGGCACCTCCCAGGCCCATCCTTGGGGTGAAAAATTGTAGCTGACAATCCCCGGGCTGGAGGTGGGGTGGTGGTGGTGGCATAGAATGAACATGCCTGTGATCCCTAGTGGTCTGAGAGCCCCCACTGTCCATGTTTCATGGGTAGGGTGGAGAAACTGAACAAATGAGTGGCCATCCGGCCAGTCCCACCCCACTCCCAGCACCCCACCATGATGTACGGACATGGTGAACTGTGGGGCAAACGAAGCTGCAGCAGCTGTGCCCGCCCGCCCACCCACTCGCTTGCTCTCAAAAGTACGCAATCACATCCCCATCCACCAAACCAGCCCCCCACCACCCATTCTCATACCCTACACCAACACCTCCCATGCACATACCCCCAAACTCCCACAGGCTGGGAAGGAATAGAAGATAATGGAACCTAACAGAAATTAGTTTTTTTAATTCACTGTTTAAAGAATATATCTAACAGAAACATTAATCTCTCTGTCTGCTCCCCCCACCACCACCTGTTACTCCCCCGCTCAACCTGGCCCCAGCTGCCTGTTTTCTATTCAGCTCTGCTTCAGTGGTTGACTCTTTCACACACACACCCCGGGGGCTCCATGATAGCGGGAGGGGTTGCTGCAACTGGTGGCGGGGTGCTCAAGCAGCTGGTCTGGTTGGGTGCAGGGAATATGAGACTCGGGCCCTGTGGTTGTGGGGCTGGCTGCTGGCAAGAACCACTTGAGCCTTTGAGATAAGGGGGCAGTGGTGGGGCCTACAGGGATGAGTCGGGAACAGGAGCCCGCCCCAGTGTGGCAATGATAACAGAACTTGCAGTGACCACATGGTGTAGGAGTTTGCACTGCATCCCTAGGAACTGATGCATGATGTTCCTGAGCCCCTGTCCCTCCCTCTCCATGGAACCCTGTAAGTCCGGCATTTGCTGTATGTGTCAGTTCCATTTCCATTACCTGCCTCTCCATCTGGCATTCCCTGCAGTCCTCAGCAGTGATGTCACAGTGCTGGGTTTCAGAGTGCTACAGGAACTGCCAGTGCTCCTCCTCCAGACCCTGGATGGTGCCCCAAATCTCATCTGCTCGGCACATGGTCTCGTCCAGGAGCTACTGTAACATATCCTCCCTGTGCCACTGGACCCATGCCAGCAGGGTCCGGTTCCACTGGTGGTCTCCCTGTTGCAAGCAGCCCTTCCATTGGAAAACAGAGGCATTGATGGGGTCCAGTATTTTGCCCCTATCCCCTGTGCCTGTTGCCTTGACTTCCACTGTGTCCCCCTGCCTACCATGCCCCCTTTCCAGCATGAGAACTCCCTGGCCCACTGTGATGCCCTCCCACCTGTTTGCTATGCCTATCTTTTCTGGGGGGTGCATCTGGGTCCTGGGCACCTCAGGTTGCTCAGTCCCACTTGGCCTCTCAGACACCTGTGAATGTAGAAAATAATGGGAGCCGTGGGGTTTTTTTGGTTTTTTTAATTTTCAAAAGTTTATTTTATTATTTCAATTTCATCGTACAATTATTTGCACAGCAACAAAAGGCTACAAACAGAACATCAGCCCATTAGGTACATCTACAAGCAATAAACCAGGGTAAGCATTCCCCCCCTTTTTTTTTTATATGCCCTGTAAATGGCATATTCCTCCAGACATTCCGGGCCTTATCCCATTATTCCTTCTAGGCTGACAGGAGAATCCATATATATGTAAAGTTTGATGGCCATCTTAAGACTCGAATAAGTTTTTGTAATCTTCTTTTCCCATCTCTTTCCCTTCCAGGGCTGAAACAATTGGGTAACAGGTTTCCTCAAAACTTTGGGCTTTGCCATTTAGGCTATGGTGTAACTTCTCCATTGTAAACTTGTGCCAGACCTTATTGGACCATTCTGCCATTGAGAGCTCTTCAATCCCTTTCCAGTGCCTGGCAATTATGTTTAGAGCTGCTAAAAACAATATCTTACAGGATTTTTGGCAGACCTTATTGTTTCTTGTTTCAGGATATAACCCCAGCAATACTATTTCTGGTTTGAATGGGATAATCTCCCCTGCTACCTTATTGACCATTTTCCACACCTTGCCCCAAAAGACCTGTATCTTGTCACAATCCCACCAACAATGGGTGTTTTCAGACTTTATGAGATCACGCTCAACCACAGTTAACCACACTCAACCCCCCCGTGGGGCCAAAGGGCCCTGGACGTCTGAATGGCGCGCACCAGATGTTCATCACGCTCAATACCCACATGAGGTCAGGTTCAACCACGCTTCCCGGGCTAGCCGGGGGAAGGTCCCAGGAAGTGTGGGCAAACGAACCCCCACCGGGAACCAAGCAAAAGTAACGTCTGGACGCCAACCCCCAAGCGGAACGGAATGAAACGAGCCCCAGCCGGGGACGAGGCATACAGCGTCACTGCCGGGCAACCAGAAACAACACAAGCACCGGAGGGAAATTTAAAGCAAAATCAGCATCAAGCAAGCGTGGCGGGATGGAGCGAGGAGGGANCCCCCCCCGGTGTGGTGCCCCCGTGTGGGCTCCCACCCCGGTCCAGGGGGGGCCCCTGGTCCCCGCTGCCTGCTCCCGCCCTGGTGACTCCGCCTCGGTGAGCTCCCGCCTGCTTCGCTGTTCGCTGCTGCCCCTGACCGTGGCCCAGGGCCCCCTCCATCCCGGTTGCCCGTCCCGGTGGCTGGGTGGGGCGGTACGTGTGGCCTCCCGACCCACCCATGTGCTGCTAGCAGTCCTCTCCCACCGGCCCTGGCACCGACTGCAACCCCCCCTGTTTGCTTGCATGACCTGGGGGTAGGCCCCCCTCCCGGACAGGACCGGATCATGTCCCTTGCCCGGGTGGGTGCTGCCAGAGTGTCACTGGACCTGCAGAGGGGCTCCACCGGACCCGGCTGTCCTCCATGTGCCCCCCTGTGACTATGGGGGCCCCTTCCTCCTCCTCCTCCTGGACCCTCTGTGCTGGGCTCGCTGTGCATTGGGGGCCCCCATCATGCCTCGTTCTGGGGGTCTGCCCCCCCAAGACTGCCTCTGTTGCTGTGGGGGCGCCTCTGTGCACTGGGGTTGTGTGGGGGTGGGGGTTGCTGCTGCCTGTGCCTTGCCCCTTGGTGGTGCCCCCCCTTGTCCCTCCCGTTGTTCCTCGTGGTGTGTTCCGGGCACCCCTGCCCCCCCTTCCCAACCTTTCTCTTGTGTGTGTGTGTGTGCCTGGGCATGTGGTCATGCAGTGTGTCCCGCTGCGGGTCCGCTGTGTGTGTGTCGGCTGTCAGCCTGTTCTCCCTCTTCCCCCCTCCCTTCCCATTTCCCTTGTTTGGGCGTTTCCTTGTGTGCCTTTTGGCTTCGTTTGCCCTCAGGCAGCCATGTCTGTGTCCCGCCCCTGCCTGGTGCCTTGTGGGAGTTTTGCGCCCGGCGGGGGTTTGGCTGCACATCTGTTGTGCTGCCGCGGCCCGCGATTGTTCGGCCCGGTTCCGGCCCGTGGTCCCTTTCCCGGCACATCTGTTTGGGTCGTTTTTCCACCTCCATGCATGGTTGCGCTGCTCAACACCCCCTGGGGGTTCACTGCGGTGAACCGCCCGCCCGTAACGTCTGAAATCACCCAATGTCAGTAATCACTTTTCCCTCCACAGCCTTTCCAGCACAAACCTTTCTCATTGGGTGCACCCTGATTGAGTCTTGTCAGGGTCAAATAAAATCTTCTAACCAACTTGATCTGTGTTTCCTTCACCTCTAGGGAAGATGCATATGTGTTCATGTGCTGCCAAATCCTTTTCTTTTTCTCCCAGTTCAATCTTTAAACCCTTACTCCATTTATCTATGTATGTTATTGAATAATCATATAGTAAGTTCTTAAGTTCTTTATATATCTTCCCTAACCTCCCTGCCAATTTATTTTGTTTGAACAATATTTTCTCTAGTTTGAAAGGCTCTCTGATGAAGCTCTCTCTGTTTTGTGAGCAAGTCCCTAGATGCTTCAATTGAAAATATTGAAAGGTGTCTATTCTCTCCTGGAGTAATTCCTCCATCCTTTGATGGACCATGAACTTCCCCACTGAGAACAGCTGCTGAATTCTGTTGAAGCCCCCTTTTTTTAGTGTATTTCTTAAAGTAGGAGCTAGGCCTTGCTCTCTAACTTGTATCTAGTCTATTGCTGTATAAGGGGAGATTCCCCCTACTATGCCTATTTTTTTCTGTATTTTTCCCCAATATTTTTTAAGTGTGCCCACAAAGGGATGCTCCCTACTGTGACCATTTGCCAAAGAGCCTTGATCCACTATGAAGTCTTTTAGGGATCTCACCTGGAGAATTTCTTCCTCTAAACTCGCCCATTCTGGAGCCTGTGTTTCTTTATACCAATCCGGCAGGTCACTCAGGGATGCCACCATATGGTAGAGGTTTAGGACTGGTAAATGAATTCCCCCTTTCTCCTGTGGATGCATTAAAGCTAGTTTTTTTATTCTGGGCTTCTTTCCATTCCAGACTATATCCTTCAATAATGATTCATTTAGCCTGTAAAAGGAGTTCGGAATATGGATAGGTAAAGTCATAAATCTGTACAAGATTTTTAGCAAAATAATCATCTTATAAAGATTGACCCTTCTCAGCCAAGATACCATTAGATTTTTCCATGGTTTAACCTCCTCTCGTAGCTTCCGGATTAATGAAATAAAGTTGGCTGAATATAAACCTTTAAAGTTTTTTGTGATTGTGACTCCCAAATACTTAATTCCGGATTTAGCAATAGGAAAAGGGGATATCTCTTTAAACCTCTCTTCTTGCTCTTTGTTAAGGCCAAATGTCAGTGCAAAGGATTTCTCCTTGTTAATGGTATATCCCGAGATCTCTCCGAACTGGTCTATTACCTTAAGAAGTTCTGGCAGAGATCTCTCTGGCTCCGCTTTGTACAAGATAGGTCATCTGCATATAATGAGAGTTTATTTGCATGTTTCCCTACTTGAATCCCTGCTATTTTACTATTTTGTCTTATAGCACTCGCTAGCACCTCCAGAGTCAAATTGAAAAGCAGGGGTGACAACGGGCAGCCCTGTCTGGTCCCCCTTTGAACCTGAAAGTACTCAGAGAACTTGCCGTTTATCATTAGTCTTGACTGTGGATTTTCATATATCGCCCTTAGCCTGCCAAAAAAATTCCCTTCAAATCCCATTTTTTCTAGTACCATAAACATGCAATCTAGTTCCACAAAATCAAAAGCCTTCTCTGCATCTGCATATATGATCATCGTAGGAGTTTTTTGATTCTGTATTGTGTATATTATATTAATAGTTTTCCAAATGTTATCTTTTCCTTGCCTACCTGGAATGAATCCTGATTGGTTTTTATGAACTATCTCTCTGATTATCGCTCTTAATCTGCTGGCCAATATTTTGGAGAGTAATTTGAAATCTGAATTCAGTAAAGAAATAGGCCGATAACTGCCACACTGATCTACTTGTCTACCTGGCTTGTGAATTAAAGTTATTAGAGCCTTACAAAAATCTTGTGGCATTTTATTTTCCAATAGAATATTATTGAATACTTCTGTAAGATAGGGTGCTAGGATTGATGAGAAAGCTTTGTAGAACTCATTGGGGAATCCATCAGGTCCCCCAGCCTTATTACATTTTGCTGATGCTATCGCTTCTTTCACCTCTTGTTCAGAGATTGCTGCATTTAGAAAATACCTTGTGCTTTGCCTACTTTAGGCAATTGAATGTTCTCTAAAAAGGAGGAGATTTTTGCCCTCTCTGGTTCATGGGAGCAGTATATTCCCTTGTAAAATTCCATAAAGGCCCCTTGGATGTGGTTGCTATCTGTTCCCCTCTTGCCCCTCGCATCCTCAATTACCAAAATATAAGATTTCATTTATTTGCTTTTTACTAATCTTGCTCACGTTTTACTGACTTTATTATTTGTCTCATAAAAATGGCATCTAATTTTTTGAAGTTGGTTCTTAATTTTCTCTAATTCTGAAATATTGATGATTTCTCTGTTCTTTATTGTTTCTTTCTTTAAGAAAAGGGAAGGTGCTACTTTATTTTGTGCTTCCAGTTTCTGTAATTTTGCATATGCTTCCTTTACTATCTTCCTCTTTTCTTTCACTATCTTTGCTTGCAGAGCAATTATTTCCCCCCTAATTACTGCTTTTGCAGCCTCCTGGAGAATTGCTGGGGATTTAACCAAATTGTTATTAAGCTCAAAGTATTCTATTAATTCTCCCTGGATCTGTTTTTTATTTGCCCTGTTTATTTGACATGATACCTCTGTCCATTTGCCAGTTACCATTTTTACTCTTTCCCCCTCCTTGTTTCTAGGGATGGGCGAACAGATCATGGTTCGAGTTCGGCCATTCGTTTTGGCTGCGTTCATTTCGTCCGTTCGGTTTGGTTCGTCGGTTCGAATGTTCGGCCGTTCGGTGGTTCGGATCGAACGGTGAGTTCGTATTCGGGATTCGGTTCGGTCGGGATAGGTTCGGTCTTTAGTTTGGTGCAATCGGGAACTGAAAATGATATTTAGTTTTTGAAATAAAAGGAAAAAACTAAAAAACATATTTCTGGCCATAACATTTTTGTTTCTTATTACTTTTTGATGATATTTAGGGAGATTGTACCCCCCAATGGAGCGCACCAAGTAGACCAACATTCGGAACGATTAGATAAAGGAAACTGATTTCAGAAGCAATTGAATATTGTGATTTTAAGAAAAGCTCCATACACATTCATGACTACAACTTCTTTATCTTGCATCCAATGTTCATGAAACTTGTGCATATTACATCCCTCTATATGCTTAATATTTCTGCCAATTTTAGGAAAGAGTGGATAAAGGGTCCCAAGGGTATAAGACATTAACCTGAAAATACATTTCCAGCTGTTACATTTTGATATTCCATTCTGTTTACAGGATATTTGACAGGAATGTATCAAATACCGTTCCTGCTATTTCAGCAAATGTACAGGAGATTTTGATAAAGGGAACCACTTCTGTTGGCCAATTTGCATCACAAACCGATCTTATACCACAGTGACATAAGAGAATCCCAGGCATAGGCCCCTTCTCTACATTTGTTGTACAGGCATATAAAATTGAGACCCTTTATAATATCTCTCTGATATTTGGCAGAGATGATCATGAAAGTGAAATATATAGTCCTGCCAAATTTCATGTACACTGGTTGGACTACAAAGATGTTATAATCAGACATACATTTATTTGTTAATTGCTTATACCACCAAGACCTTTTGTCCAATCCTTCTGAAATTTGGCAAAGATAGTTACTATGGGAAGGGGTATAAACTTAACATGTTTCACCTACATTAGATGTGAGGCAAAGAAGTTACAGCTAAGAATGTATATGTAGAATATTGCAAAATACAATAATGCAACTGCTTCTAAAATCGGATTCCTTTATACAATTGTTTTGATATTTGGTGCACATAATGAGTTCTATTGAAGGTAGAGGCATCCCAAATTTCAGCCACATAGATTAAAACACAAAAAAGTTACAGCCGATAATGTGTTTTCCATTGAAACCAATGGAATTTCAATTCCGAACTCACTGAACGCATCCGAACTGAACGTTCGAATTCGAGTTCGGTTCGACCGTTCGGTTCGGTTGACTGAACTGTTCGAGTTCAGTTCGAAATCCGAACGTTCAAATTCGAGTTCGGTTCGACCGTTCGGTTCGGTTGACCGAACTATTCGAGTTCGGTCCGAACTCCGAACTTCCGAACCGCGTTCGCCCATCCCTACTTGTTTCCTGAAAGTGGTTACCACAGCATTATGATCCCATAGAACTGTTGGAATGATAAGGCATTTTTGGCATCTGTAAGCTGCAGTCTTGTCTGTTAATACATAGTTTATTCGTGTGTAACTATTGTATTTGGCTGATTAAAAGGTATAATCTCTCTCTGACCCATTAACCTGTCTCCATAAATCAATCCAGCCATATGATTCTATTAGTTTTGCTATTTTTTTCTGTTGCCCTCTAAGTTCTTTTTGTCTGGAATGATCCAGCTGCATTAGGGTAGTGTTGAGGTCTGCCACTTTCTTAAGATGAATTTTATAGTAGTCAAGTCCTCCCTCATTGGGGGCATATAGGTTTACTAATGTCACCAACTTTCCCTCCAGGCTTCCAACAACACAGAGGAAACTGCCCTCATTGTCCTTAATAACTTTCTGCACTGAAGGATTTATTCTTGCTAATCCCCATTATAACCACTGCTTTTTTTTTTTTTAAACAGGAGGAAAGCAATTCTCCCATTTTGGCATTGGCAAATCTTGCCACAACCTTTCCCAGTAAATGTGTCTCCTGAAGAAAAAATATTCCTGCCCCCTGCTCTTCTATTAGATTTCTGACTCTCCTTCTCTTTTGTGGGGAGATTAGCCCTCTTACGTTTAGTGTTATAGGGTGATTTCAGACGTTACATTTTCAGCATTCACCACAGTCAACCACAGTCAAATGCGGGTGTGTGTGTGAAAGAGCCGTGCACATCTGTTTGCGTGCATCCAGATGTTCACCGCAGTCAAATGTGGCCCAGGGTGAATCTAACCATGCTTCATGAGGTTGGGGCAGGAGGAGGTCCAGAAATGTGGTGGAAGTTCACCACAGCAGGCGTGAATTAAAAGTAATGTCTGAAGGGAAACCCCCAGCCACGGTGAAAGGAAGTGACCACGGGCCGTGGTGACAGCACGCAGCATCACTGCCAGGCAATGAACAACAAGCGGCTCACGGAGGGAGATTTAAAGGGCAGGCAGCAGTAGGGGAACATGGTGGAGAAGGCAATGGTGAGGAGGGAGGCGGAAGACGAGCAGAGGATGGAGTGAGAGGGCAAGGAGGAGGAGGCGCAGCAGCTGCAGAAGCAGCAGCTTCAGCAAAAGCAGGGGGAACCCCGGAAGAAGGTAGGGAGTGCATCCGGGAGTGGGTGGGTCGGGGATGGGGAGGGGGTGCAGGAGGGGGGAAGGAGGGAAGGACTGAAGCCCCCAGGAGGCTAACCAGCAGCCGCCATTATACCCACAAACAGACCAGCAAGAGGGCACACACCCCAGAGGAACCCGAGGCCGGAGGGAGCCAGGGACAGGCAGCAGGGGCCATGAAGGAAGAGGAGGAGGAGGCAGCGGAGGGGCCAGAACCCAGGCGCCGGTACCACAGGGGGGGTCAGTGGGGGCTCCAAGAGACTCACAACCTCATCACTATTTGGATGACACATGAGACGCAGGGTGGGCTGGCGACCAATTCCAGGAACAAGCAGGTGTTCACCCAGATAGCCACGGACATGGGGGAGGCCAGATATGACCGCACACCCACACAGTGTCGGACAAAAATAAAAGAACTGAAAATGGGGTTCAAGGACATTATGGACAACAACCAGCACTCCGGGTGGGCGACACGGGCCTCCTCCTACCTTGATGCACTGAGCTGGGTGCTCCACCACAAGGGCTCCATTGTCGTCCGGCGCCCTGTAGGAGGGGGCGCTCAGGAGGAGTGACCTGCGGACAAGCACACACACACACCCTGCAGCCAGAGAGCCCCAGGCATGGCCAGGCCCCAGGCATGGAAGCCCTGGAGGAACTGCCAGGGACCTTGGGCACTTGCATCCAGCACACCCCGTGCCCATCCTGGGGTGAGGGAGCTTCCTGAGCATGGGCACAGGTGAGGGGCCAGGGGAACAGCATCCCATGTTCCTAACCGACCCCTCTATCACCCTACATAGCCACACTGGGTATGGGGGGGTTGGGGCCGGGGGCCTCTGGTACTGCCGGCCCAGAGGATGCAGGAGTACTGAGCGCGGGCGCACAGGTGCCGGAAGGACCTCACTCAGGAGCTGGTCACCACCAGCACATGGCAGACAGAGGAGATGATGGAGGCTGTCTGCTGGCTGGAGGAGGGGACAACAAGGGCCCTGCAACAAGTGGAGGGGTGGGACCGGGCACTGGTGGTGGAGATGCGTAAGGACTGGTGGCAGATGAAGCAGAACATGGACCACCAATTGGAGGCACTCCAGGCCCACTCAGACCGGCAGGACCGCCGATCCGAAGAGCTCGGCCATAAGATGGACTGCTGACTGGAGCAGGGCATGTCCCTCTCCTGCAAGCTGGGGCCTTAAGTGCTTTTATACTGGCAGCAGCCCTGCCGGGTGCTGTGCCAGATCCCAGACTCATGCCCCCTCCACCTCCCCCGGCAGAACCACAGGTCCTGCCGGTGCTGCAACCCCCACTGCCCTAACAGCACCTGGGACCGTGGATCCGAGGACCCCTGCCCCCACAGCTCGGATGCCATAAGCTGGCCTGCTGGGCCCCGATCCGGCCGCAGGTGGCGCAGGGGGTGGGGGGTGGACAGGGCCCCTCCAGGGGGGGCAGTCGGGGGTCAGGGGCAGGGTCCCTGGCCCTTCCGGCTTACAGCACCTCCTTTTCCACCTCGGACGAGGGGGGCTCAGTAGCCTCAGCCATCCCTGTTGGCAGGGGATGGGTATAGCCTAGGAGCAGCAGGGGATGGGGGAGGGGCAGCGGCAGGGAAGACTCGGTAGTGTGCCCCACCCCAAGGTACCAGCNGCAGCGGCAGGGAAGCATAGGGGATGGGGTGGGGAGGGGGGTGGGAAGGGCACAGGGGCACACGGGTGTACCGGGGACTGGGGCGGGAATGGGGGAGCACAATTAATGGTATTTGCACACCTAACAGTGCTCGAGTGCTTTCTTCCCTACAGGTGCATACCTCCCTCCCACCTCAGGGATGTTCCACCCCGGCCATGACTCGGTAGTGTGCCCCACCCCAAGGTACCAGCTATGGTCGGACATTGGGGGTAACCTGAACAGGCCCCCGGGGCTCGGGCTGCTGCCCCTCCCTGGGCATATGTGTTCAGTTGTTGCTATCTCCACAGGCAGGTGTGGATGCGTGGGGCTGTCCGGCCTTCCATGCCAGCAACTGTGTGCTGTCCACTCACTTCGCATCCCTCCACAGTGACTCCATTGTTCCCATCCAGCCGTTATCTGTCAGTATTGGCAGCCCCTGTCTGCCTGTCCAGCCCCCTGGCCCTGCATCCCATGTTTCCCCCACGGCCGATGCAACTCAGACCCTCCAGGAGCTGTACCATGGTGGCTGCATCTCAGCCTGAGGTCCTGCTCGGAGGCTCCGGGGGCTCTGTCCGTATCTGGACCGCCCGCGAGAGCATGGCCCTGTGTGACCTGTGGCGTTCACCCATCGTTCAGCGCAGCCTGTGCTCCTTGCCCACCCGGCCGGATGCCTATCGGTGCCTGAGCTTTGGTATGCTGTGCTTTGGTTATGTCATGACCACTGGCGACTGATGCGTGCACTGTGAGGAGCTGGGCTCACCCCCTTCCCTGAAGGGCTCTTGCTGGATATGCTGTGGGGCCTTGCGGCATGGAGTCCTGCCGAGATGGCCTCCGCTCAGTGTGTGTGCCTTCCCTGGATATGCAACCTGCCTGTGTGAGGGTGGCCCTGCTGTGTCCGTGTCCTACTTCATCAGTGTGCAGGGTGCCCGTGGGTATCCACACTTCCACAGGGCTGCCTACTACCATCTGCTGGAGCTGTCCCACCTGTCCTGGCCCCCTGTGGCCGATTATGGCATGCCCCCCCCTCCGGGCCAGAGCTGGCAGCCCTGTCGGAGGTGTGCAGCCTCCCTGATGTGCAACTCGGGATCAGCTGTGCAGATCCCATCTAGGCCTTCTACCTGATCTTTTTCCACATGGCCGGCTAAGGCTTCTGCCAGGGACTGTGGCAGTGGCCCGGTATGTGCACCTGCTGTCGGAACCACCCCCTCCACCTGATGGGAGCCCCTGCAGCTGGGTGTAGGGCGCTCCGGGTGCATCTGTCATCCAGATGCCTCCTCAGCACCTCCGTTCCGTCAGTGTCCTGGGTGCTCTCGCCACCACCTGCTGCCTCTTCCAGATGGCTGGACCCCCTGGGACCCTCTGCCGCCCGCCTGACTGTCATGTCTGTTGGGTTCCCCTGGCCCAGGTTCACTCCGGTTGGCCCTGGGCAGTGGTGCTGCCCCTGTCACGTCTGTTGGGGCCGTGCAGCTCACCATGGCCTGCGATGCAGCAATTGACACCGGGGTGGGATTCACTGTGGTGAATCTCACTGCGTCACGTCTGAACTCACCCATAGTTTTAACTTCCTCCATCCCTGCTTTTTATTGTACTTGTGCCATAGTAATTGTCCTCCTCCCTTACCCCCATCTGCCTTGGGTGGTCTTTCTTCCCATCTTCGCTTGTATATTTTGTGCCATGCTGAGCACTTAATATAAACTCTGTATACCTTTTACATACCCCTGGAGAACATTCTCCCTCCTGTATCCCTTTCACCTGCTTGTGCCTTCTCCCCGTCACACATTTCATCATCCTGAGTTCCCCTCTCCCCCAGCACTGCCCCTCCCCCCTCCCTTTCCCTTTTGCCTTTTACCCTATTCATAGACCAGGTTCCCCTCTACTGCGTAGCCTTTTGAGGATCTTCTGGAACACCCCTATGTCTGATTATAGGTCACACCCAAGTGCCCCCCCCAGGGTAATATACAGGAGCCGGGAAACTATCGTCCTATTAGCCTACTGAGTGTAGTGGGGAAACTCTATTCTAGATATTTATTGGCCAAAGTGCAAGGATGGGTGGATGTAGGAAAGTTAATAGGAGTGGAACAAGCAGGATTTAAAAAGGGAGTATCAACAGTGGATCACATTTTTGTGATTGAACAGCTGATCTCAAAGTTTGTCCTTAAGGGTAAGAGCTCAAGTCTTTATTTATGCTTTGTCGACCTCCAAATGGCCTTTGATACAGTGTGTAGGGAAAGGCTCTGGTTTAAATTGCTGAAGTATGGCATGGTGTATAGATTATTGCTCTTGATTCGGGCCCTGCACACCAACAATTTACTGCAAGTGAGAGTGAACAATACGGGTGCTCTGTCTGAGCCGGTAAATGTAAAATGGGGGGTTAGGCAGGGTTGTATCCTCGCCCCCATTTTGTTTAATCTATATTTGAATAATATGAAAGGAGTGTTAGAAGATTCAGGTTTTCACCCGGCCGAGCTGGGAGAACAGAAAATAAGTTTACTTCTCTATGCTGATGATACAGTATTAATTGCCAGGACACAGGTGGGACTAAGGAGGTTGATGGATGCATTTAGTAATTATTGTAAAAATGAATATCTGAAGATAAATTATACGAAAACAAAAGTAATGAGGATTGGGAAAAGGCAGAGGAATTACAGGTGGGCTATGGGAGGGGTAGAAATTGAGCAGGTGACTAAATATAAATATCTGGGGGTTATTGTCTCGGCTAGTCCAACTTGGACCGCTCATGTGAAAGCGGTACGGGCTGCGGTAAGGGTCTCAGGGCAGGGTATTGCCAGTTTCTACTGGAATCAAGGGGGGCAATTATACAAACCAAGCAAAAAACTGATAAAAGCAAAGTTGGTCCCCCAACTTCTTTATGGAGCCCAAGTTTGGAGTATCGGGAAACAAAATGATTTGGAGAAAGAACAAAATAGGATGCTCCGTAGTATTTTGCATGTGCCTAAATATACACCAGTAGTGCTGCTAAGAGCTGAGACAGGGTTTAAACGAATTGCCCTGTATGCAAAAATGGCAACGTTAAAATATTGGTTGCGACTAATCAAAATAGACTCAGGCTCATTGGCATCACAAATAATACATATAGCACAGGGCCGTTGGGCGGAATATATCAGCTCGACTTTGAGCTCCTTGGGGTTCTCAGCTGTATACCTGCTATCCCTTCCGGTTACAAAGGCGTGGTCTGAAATAAAAACGCGGTTATTAGATCAGGAACAACAGACTGAACACGCGTTGCTCGCCTCTCAGAAAGTGGCTAAACTATACAGAAAGTTTGTGCCTTCAGAAGAAGGAGCTACTTATCTGTCCGAGTATAGGTTGAGGAGAATAAGGTGGGCATTGACCTTAGCCCGTTTCAATGTATTCCCCTCGGCAGTTACTGAGGGTAGACTGAGAGGGCAGGCTCAGCAAGATCGTGTGTGTAGGGAGTGCAGTAGCGCAAATCAGAGATGTGTCGAGACAGTGGCACATATACTGCTGGACTGCCCCGCATACAAAGAATGGAGGGAGATATTTATTGCTCCTCTCCTTAGAGATCAAGGAGCGTGGGGGTGGGAGGAAACATTTTTGCTTGAAGATAAAAACCAGTTGGTTTCAGGGAAAGTGGCTAAATTCCTGACTCTAGTTAAATATGTTAAGGATAAATCCCAGATAGCCCCTGAGACAGGTGGGGTTTAGGTATCTTGGAGATGAGATTGTGGAAATTAAAATCAACCCTGGAAAGCTCTAGTCCTGGGATGGTGATTCTAAGATGTGTGGGGACAAATTCATTGAGGATGAACCTCATGTGGCCATTTGGACCAAGACTTACTGGAAGTGTTTCCTCTTGTTTATTGGGAATTTAGAATGGTCTATAGCTCTGGAGTCAAATCATTTAAAAGTAGTTAGGGGGAGTCTATAGTGCAGGGGCATTGGCCTGCTCTTATAGCTAAAGAAGGGGAAAGACATCTAGTTACCCAAAGGGTAGTAGTTGGCTATGATATAGGCCAGTAGAGGAGGAGGGGGATATTCCACGTGCCCCCCCTTAAATTTGACCCAAATTGGGTTTTTTGGCTTCGACTACAAATTAAGAAGGGTTAAGAGTGTAAGATGGTTGTAATACCAAAGGGTATGAGAAGATAGACTGCTATCCCCTCAGTGAACCCAAACGGCTACAGTTACGCAGTAGTGGGGGTACCTTGGCTCCTTCCCCGCAGTCAAATTTTAATTTTGGGAGGTGAAAATTTTGCTTCCTTATTTTAACTTGTGTTAGAAGTATGTAATTTTGTATAAATTATTGTAGCACATAGACTATGAGCAGCATTATTTTGAGTAGTATGTTTAGCTTTAAGTAAATAAACAAATTAGATATAGAGTTTATTAAGGAGTGCTACAGTTGTGTTGCTAAGGCCGAACGGATAAACAAGGAAAAATAAATATCATGTAACGACTGAGCCAAAATCCAAGTCAATATATATTGTGATTCATATAGATAATATACATGCCTAAGTATGTAGATATTATCTAGGGCATGGGAAGTGGTTTGAGTTGTAAAATTTTCTTGTATTGGGTATAGTGCTTCATATATTGTAGTGATTCTTATTATTTTGTTTGACTGCTTCATATATCGTATGTGATTTTTACTATTTTGTTTGATTGTTTTTAAGTTTTGATATATGTATTATATTTTATGTATATGTTTGCAATGGCCTGATTTGGCTAAGCAATAAAGTATTTATCTATCTATCTATCAAGTGCCCCCCCCCGCTCCCCCCCAGCTCTCTTACATAACATTTTCTAATTTCTCCCCACCTAGGTAGGGACTAAAAATCAGCTTGATTTCATAGCAATTCCAACCCCTAGTGATAGAACAGCATATTATTATATAAACAAGCCCACTTATTTACTTTCCTGCTTGTGTTTCTAACAACCCCTCTTTATAAATTAACACCAAACTGTCATGCAGAGGGGCCTTGTCCTGGCAGCCACCCTGCCAGTGCTCACATTGCTTCTGTCTGTCCCCTTGGAACTGCAGGAATGGACAGCAGAAAAGCTTCCAAATCTTCCGTGCTATCGAATATCTTCCTGACCTGCTCCCTCCGAATGTAATCAGCATTCTAGCTGGGAAGATCAGCTGTGGTTTTAGATTCCTCTCTATCAGAGTCCCAAAGTATTTATTCCATTTCATTCTTTTCTGTTGCTGGTGTGTGAGTTTTCTCTTAAGTCTCGCTTTTTTTAGAATTTCCTCTTACATTTGATATTTTGCGAATTTGACTATTATGGTGCAAAGAAGATCATTATCTTTCTGTCTTGGGCACCCAATCTTGTAAGCCCTGACAATTTCAGCATTATGGAGGGTTGAGTCTTCTGGGAAATTTTCTTTTAGCATCCCCCAAATCAGTTCCTTAATAATCTCTGCCCCCTCCGCCTCTTTGATCCCATTGCTGTGCAGGTTACCTCTACGTGATCTGTTCTCCAGATCTTCACACTTGCTTTGGAGGCAATCAGTCTCTCTTCTCAGTTTGTCCAGCTGCTCTGCTACTGTGCGGGACTGATCCTCTAGAGAGGAGATTCTGCCCTCAGCCACCTCAATTCTTCTTGCCACCTGCTCTAATTTTTTGTTCCCTTCATCCACCGAGACTTTTATTTTCCTCATCTCCATTTTCAGCTAGTCTATGCAAGGATCTCTGTTCACCTTCCTCTCGGCTTGAATCAGATGAGGCCTGCTCCTCCTCTGTTTCGCGCTCTGCCGCCGCCATTTGCAAGCTGTTTCCCTCATTCTCTGTGTCTCTGGGCCCCGTGCTGTTTTTTCTTTGGCAGAAGCGCTCTAGCATGTTGCCTTGCGATATTTTCTGCTTGGCTTTTTACTTTTCCCTGCCATTCCTAACAGTCTCCGGGTTTTTTTATTTTTAAAATTTGTTTGCTGCCTTGATTTACGAGCTGAGGGTGCGGAGCTCAGACGGGTCCCAGCTAGCTGCTTTGACACATGCGCAGTTCCCCCATGGGAGCTCTGTTGGTGACTGGCATTACCTGATTGCTCAGTCCTGTTGATCGGACCCTGACCCTCCTCTTGTGCATTATTTACTGGTTCCCTTGGGCTCTGGATCCCCTGACCCACTGCTGCCTCCTCCACATCTTCAGGTGATCTGGAAACTGATGAAGTACTGACAGACACTCTCAAACACTCCGGAAAGGTTTTTATTTTCCTTCGGAATGGAAACACTTGCTCTTGTCTCACCCCTACATATCATTTGTGTCTACTGTGGTCCGGCTGCCATATCTCCTGTCCCCCCCATCCCACATAGGGTGTGCTGACTTACTGGTACAGCATGTCCTTCCTCCTTTGGGACACTTATGTGGTGGTGGTGTGGGCTGGGCATTAGGCAACAGCTTCTCTATACACTGGGTATGACCAACACAGTGTCACCTTTGCTGCTGGTTCCCTTTAAGGGTGCTAGGTTGATCTCGTGGGGATTGGGGAAGTGTGTTGAGGCACAGCTGCTCCGTTGACTGCTCTCACCTTATCAGCTGCAGCTCTGTGGTTCCGGAGGACCTTGCCCTTTGATGGGGCTGCGTGGGTCAAACACACATGCAGGTCCAAATTGGCCCGGCTGGGCAGACCTTGTCCTGGGATCTTCCAGAGGGCATATCCCACGTCAGCCACCTCCCCGCCCTAGGGCAGTTGCGTGTCAACATCTGGTGGCATGGAAACAAATAAATGGGTGAGTCCTGGGGCAAATGCGGGCTGCAGTGGGGCAACTCAGACCACTATCGCATCTGTTTTTTACCCATATGGGTAAGTCTGCCCTCAGCAGATCAAGTGCATTTAGTTCTTTTACTTTCCATTCACTTTTAAGAGAAAGGAGATATTAATTTGGTATCAAAAGCTGACACACTAAAATCTATGGGTAATAACCATCAAATAAATACAAGACATTAAGTTACTAAATTAAATGACTGTGTGTTCTTGACTGTCTAGAGCCCTCATTTATAATTATTTCCTTACAAGATCAGTAAACTCAATAGGCTTTCTTCCCATTTCTGGTTTGGTCCTTTTCCCTTGTTTGTATTTTCACCAGCTCCTCCTGCCCCATGTAAGTTTTAATTTGACTGCTTGTTCAGAGTAATCCAGCTAGGGTACACTAACTAATTTCATAACCAGGGATGGCTTTGAATCACAAATTTGTCCTTCCAACAGATAGAGAACTATAGGCTAATCCCCCTAGCAGAAAAGAAGAATCAATTATTTTAGGCTGTTTTCTGGTAGAAAGAAGGCTTCTGTCAGGATTGGGAAGATTTTTCTTCTTAAGGTCACTTGAAAAATTAGTACAAGCTCCCTGAGCCAGATAAGAGCTGAAGGATCTCATGGGGATTGGGGAAGGGTGTGAGGGGCAAACTCACGTTACGATAGGGTGGGTCCATATCATGGATCCAACACACAGATCCATCCCCTATCCTCAAACTTAAGGAATATTTACATTGAACATTGTCCTGTCTCCCTCCACACCTCCAATAGGGAGGAACAAGGATATTAGCAAATTTGATGGTGAAGATAAGGACCAAGGCCATGAAGAGTGGCCTGAGATATATGATCCTCTCATCCTTGTTAACAGACATGATGCTGGTCCAGTTCAGCCAGCTTTGGCCCAACTGGGCCAGTGTGATGTGTGTACATTTGTTCCAGACCCAACAGATGTGGGCCCAGAACACCCCGGTCCCCAGGTGGTGCCTGGGCCTAGATTGTGAGCCCGGATCAAGAGGGCCAACAGTCTGGGCCCAGCAGCTGCCCAGATGGGCCAAAGTGGGTGAAATGGGTGTGAATGTCTGCTCCCGGCACCAGCTCCTCTCAGTGTGTGTGTGTGGGGGGGGGGGGCGGAGGCATGATGGCCAGCCATGGCTGACTGTAAAAGGCAGCCATGGCTTCCCATCATGGAGGTTGGCAGTAAGAACGGTGATGTGGCTGGCCAGCTGCATATCACTCCCCACCCCCCATCATCAGCCGGAACGTACCTGTTTCCTCCCCTCCCCTGGTTGGGGCAGACATCCAGGAGGACGTCTGTTAACACCCACTGTTTCCTCCAAGTCCACCTCTTTGTGCTGTCCCCAAACTCCTCCCTGTTAGGCTGTTACCTTTCTGCACTGACTGCAGGAACCCCTATCCCACCAGTCTGTCTCCCCCTCCCACTGGTTACAGGCCCTTCCCTGTCAAGTCACTGTAAACCGATGTGAAATCATCATCAGCTGAATCCATCATGCCTTTCCCAGCTCATTTGCATGCCAGCAATTTACTCATTTGAAGTCTTCTTCAGGAGGCTCCAGGCATCCACACTAATAGCCATTTTTGAGTATTTCAAATAGGCTTTTAGGGAACAAACAAATGAATTGTCAAGTCGCATGGCCTCTTGCAATAGTCTGCTGTTTTGGTATACGTGTAAGGATAAATTTTCCTCACAATAACAATAAAGCAACTTACACCATCAGAGACTCATTAGCAGAGCACTAATGATTGAACACTGTAAAACTAATTAAACTCTTTGCAACTGTAGTGTAATCTTCAGGCAGTTTAATATTTATGTTTTTCTCCAGCATTTTAACTCCAACTCTTTATATTGGGAAAATACACTTCTGGGTCTTTATAGTTCAAGATTTCCTGAAACAGGATTTCTACTAAATAACCGATAATCACCTTTTGGGGGGAAAGGAGGTATATTAGAAACTGGCATTTACAGACTGGGCAAAATTTTGCTCTCAAGCCAACATCCTGGGGTTACCACTTTAACAAGTGCTGAGAGGCTGTATAGCTGAGGATAGTATTTTATCCATTAATATATGCACTATACATATAATAGTCAGACACAAAAACCTGAATCAAGGGCATTGCTAAGTTGGAATGGACTCTAGTGCAGAAGGAGGAATGGAGATTTCCCAACCTCCTCCCAGCAGCAGGCAATACTGCTGCACCAAGGAGTGTGCCCCTTGTCTCGCCATGATCACGGGCTCCAGTGCAGCTCCACCACCTGTTCCTATTATACCTATGCCCTTAGACATAATCAACAGCACAGGCAATGGGGGCTAGTGGTAGAAAACACGTTTGGTTGTAGGGGAAATGTAATAAACTTTGTGGCACAACTTATTGCATAATGTATTTCTCTAATAATGAAAAAAATCAAGTTTTACCACATTGAACAAAGTCCTAAGCCGTGGAGAAACAGGAATCCAAAGTGAGGAGGAGACAGCTCCACCCCTTGGTTTTAAAACCATTGGTTTTAAAAATGGTTTTATGACTGTCACACCACAATAATATCCCTTCACATTAGCCAGACTTGAATTAAAAATTAGGGTTGAAACTCGGTCATTGGGTTTACTCAGAATTTACCCAGGATCACTGTGCTCAACTCAATTTTACCAAGTACCAATTTTACCAAGGAGTTACCAAGTTTCCTTGGTAACTCCTTAATTGAGGGCAGGAAGGGGGGGCAGATGGACACTGGGGCAGGTAAGAAGTTGGGGGCAAGTAGGCGGGAGGGGGCCAGTAGGAAATCCAACCAAAATAAAAGTTCTGCTTTTTGGAAAGAAAAACAAAATGCACAAGTATAAGATGTGGAAGGGCTTTGCTGAATTGGCCATTCTAGTTCCGTGGAAAATTTTTGTAAAATTTGAATGACAATCAAAATTTTGATCAGAATTTTGATCAAAGAAATTTTTTGATAAGAATTCCAACTCAGCAATTTGTGCATACATTAAATGACTGCAGCCATACTGCACAAGCACAAAATGGCAGTTATCATACAACAAAGGGTGAAAACAGACATGAAGCTGGCGCACTATGGCCTGCTGTGGTCTTGGATTCGCTGCACATGTGTTTCCCTGCTGTCCCACTACTGCCCCAATGTGGGTAGGTGGCTGGCCCAGAAAGAGTCCTCTGGATGATTCCAGGGGCTCATTCTTGGTCAAGGGTTGCCCAGGTCATAGTGGGCTAATGTGTCTGTTTGATCCCATCATTCCTGTTATGAGGCAGAGACTTCCATGGCCGTGTGCCATGACTGGTCACCATGGCTAGCCGCCATGGCTGCCCATCATGGTGGGGGGTGGGACTCTGAAAGTGGGGTGGGACCTGCTGCCCAAATGTGTGTTGTGGCCCACCTTCCCGGGGTGTTTGGTTGTTGGAATGGCTCTCTAGCCATGGGCACATTTGTTCCATGCCCATCCCAACCCAGAGAGTGTGGTCGCTGTTTCCCGCACTGCCCTAGGGGAGCCATCATGCTGATGACACATCTGTTTAAATCTAAAATGCTGTAATCCCCCATTTTGGTGGGGTGTGCTGCCATTTTGTGCATATTCACTGCAGTATAACCATTGACATTTCATGCATTACCAACACCTTGAATCAGGCCCGGACGACTATAGGCAGCCAGTGCAGAAAAAGGAGCACTGGAGTAATGTGCTCGCGGTGACTGGTCCCCATGAGGAGGTGATCCGCTGCATTCTGCACTAGCTGCAGTCTCCGGACCATCACCAAGAGTAGCCCCACATGGAGTGTGTTACAATGGTCCAGTCTTGAGGTGATGAAGACATGGATGATGGTGGACAGGTTGAAGTATGAGGCATACAGGCGAAGCTGCCACGCCAGATGTAACTGGTAATTTTACACCAAATTAAAAGAAGCACTATCTCCAAGTCAGTGGAGTCAATCATTTCACTCTATTCAGCACTGGTCAGACCTCACCTTGAGTATTGCATCCAGTTTGGTTATCTTATTTTAAGAAGGACATTGACAAATTGGAGGGGGTTCAAAGGATGACAACAAAGATGACCTAAATTTGGGTAATAGAAGATTAAGGGACAGCACGATAACAGTCTTCAAATATCCAAAGGACTGACACCATGAAGGTGGCAAGAAACTGTTCCGCATTGCGACAGGGGGCAGGACTAGATATAATTGACTCAAATTATAGGAAGCTAGATTTTGGTTAAATATCAGGAAACACTTCCTAACAGTAATATGCAGCAATGGAACAATTTGCCTAAGGTTTTTTTTCAAGCTCTCCATCACTAAACATTTTCAAAAAGAGGCTGGAGACCCATCTGTTAGGGATGCTATAGCTGTAGTCATCCTGCATCCAAGCAGGAGGTTGGACTAGATAACCCTTGCAGTAGCTTCTAACTCTAAGATTCTATTCATTTTTTTCAGCCAGTTCTTGAAAAACAAATTCCTCACGACATTAGCATTGTTAAAGATGAGCAATAGATGAGCCAGCTCCAACTGGTAAATAACGAAGAAACATTATTTACGGGGCAGTGTCAAGAGGACCATGGTTGGTTGTCAAGGAATAAATAGCACTAGCTGGCTGCACTGTGCTGTGTATGGCACAGTGTCAAGGAACAGACCTTTCCTAGAACATGTTCTTGTCTATGATTTGCAAGTGATGCCTTGTGTTTATCAAAAGCAAAAAGAAATCAATTTAGCAATGGTCATTGTGAATCAGACACTTTTAAATTTGGCCTTTAGATGTAAACCCCGCTTTGCTCAGAACATAGCTCTTTCCCACAGTGGGCAATACTTTCATTGGCATGGAGGAAGTGTGTGGGAGGGAGTACCATAGGTCCCTGTGTGTGTGAGGTACAGGCATAGGGAAAGTAGATGGGAGGGAGTGCCATGACCCCTCACGAAAGGAGGAGTACGGTCATGAGGGAAGTGGGTGGAATTAAGTGCCATAGCTCCCCTGTGAAGCATGGGGGAAGTGGTTGGAAGGGAGTGTCGTGTGTGTGTGTGTGTGTGTGTGTGTGTGTGTTCAGGCACAGGGAAGTTTGGGAGAAGGGGAAAAGAGTGGGAAGTGCTTTCGTGCCGGCCATTTTTGCCACTCTGCCTCTGGGGATGTTGGTCTCAGGAGACCCTCTCTGGCTACCCACCTCCTGGGATCCTTGAGGGCCACTTTGGGGGGCTGGAATTGAAAATCATATTCCAGAGGGGGAAGCTTGTATGGAGGGGGTTGGGAGGAGGACAGCTATTAGGGTCATGCTGGGCATGGGGAGGCATGGCAAGGGGGGAGGATAGGTCATCAGGACTTTTGGGAGACCCATCTAATGTCTCTCCCTATGTCTCGCTCTCCCCTTATTTCAGGATATTTTGGGGTTAAGGCCGGTAGGGGCTCTAATCTGGCACCGATGTTGCTTAAAGCAAGGTTGGTGTCTAATAAAACATTAATAATTCATGATCTTATTCAGGATGAGGTCATTGACCTCATCTGCATTACAGAGACCTGGCTGGATGAAGCATCTGGGCCAATTTTGTCCCAGATGGTGCCAGCCCAATACTCGGTACAGCATCAGTCTAGGACCAGAGTCCAGGAGTGGATGGAGTGGCTGTGATCTGTAAAGACAATTTGACCTCTTGAAGGTATCTGATGCCTGACTCATCCTATATGGAGTATGTCCACCTTGTGTTGGATTTGTCTGGGGATAGATTGTGGATTCTGCTGGTGTATTGACCACCTGCTGAACAACTGACTCCCTGACTGCTCTAGTCAAGCTGGTCTTAGAGGTGGTGCTGGAATCTCCTAGCCTTCTTGTCTTGGTGGATTTCAACATGCACTCTGAGGCAAGTCTTTCAGGGGCACAGCAGGAATTCATAGCTGTCATGAAAACCATTTACCTATCCAAGATAGTATCTGGCCAGCACATGACGCAGGGCACACGTTGAATTTGATATTTTGCACCAGCCTGTAAACAGGGTTTCCAATTATTGGGGGTGTTGTTACAGCACCATAGTCTGGATGATTTTCCTGTTTTAGAGGCTTTTGGTGGTTAAATTGTTTGCTTGGGTTTTTAAATGTTTTTTGACCTGCTGAATCCAAATCTGTCTGTATGTTGTTGATACACTTTAGGTTTCTCCCTTAAACCAACATAGTGGCCAAGAAAGCTGTCACCAACACCCTACCAGTATAAACTCACTTCTTGCAGCTGCACCGTTGAACCAATTTGGATGAAATTTTGAGTGAAAACTAATATTAGGCATGTCTCGTATCCCAAAGCCATTTAGAGGCCTACACTGACAAATTACAAAATGGCGGCCCATTGAAATTTATTTTGGGCAACAGTGAAAAATCTGTTTACTATATTAATGAAATTGACTGAGGTACTCGTACAACATTAAATGACGCGTAGTTTGATGTGCAAACTGAGATATACGTACTAGTTTGTAAGCAGAACACCAATTAAAGTTTTAGAACTTAAGAAATGGAATATGATATTACCTTAGAGCAATATTTACTACTTCTGGTTGTTTTTTATATTAGACTTTTATATCTGCTTTTATATTGGCACATTCAATATGTCTATTGAAGATAGTCAAATGCATGATATGATTAAAAGCAATAAAAAGTGCCAGTGTTTTGTAGCAAACAGTTTCACTTGACAGTTTTTATTTAGCAAAACATTAGATTTTAAAAACAGAAGATTTGAAAACACCTAAATCAATAAATGCAAGGTTGGGCCACTGCACACATTTTCTGGGTGAGTCAGTGTTAGTGCTATCACAGTCTGCTTCCCTACAGATGAATACACTTTCAGTGCTACATGAATTGTCTTCTTTTGTGATCTCACTTTCCATGTAGGAAGCATTTGACAGATTAGTATCAGTATATCCAGTAGCATAAACTCTGCTTTCCTTGTTTGGTGTACTAATGGGTATATTATCATCATATGAAGGTGAAAACTTCCAACCATTCCCTTTTTTCCCTGGATGCTTTCTTAGATCTCCCCCCACCCCCCAGCATTCTCTTCAGTACTCCAGTGTCTATGCTGAAGATGCCTTGTATTTTCCTTCCTTTTCAGACACTCTGGTAACTATGATCCATTGTACCACAAAAGTTGCCAACCCTGCTATTTTTCCCCCCAGCCATTGGTCTCTGGGTTTGGATAATCAATAGGGATGCGGAAACAGGTTGCGGTTCGGTTGTTCGGTCATTCGGTTTGGGAATCAGGTTCAGGTTCCGTCGCTCGGTCCGGAGATCGGGTTCGGGTTCAGTCGTTCAGTTCGGTCGCATTTGGTTTGGTTCGGGCATTTGGAGGTCGATTTCGGTCTAGGTATCATGTGGCCCTGTGATCACGTCGGAAGCCGGAAACCAGAAATTCAAGTGCGTGCAGACGTTGTGTGGCGAGACAGAGTGTGTGGTGTGGCTGGCTGGCTGTTTAGGTTTGTTTCATGTGTTTTGGCTGTGTTTGACTGTGTGTTGGTTTGTTTTCACTGTGTTGTGTGGTTGCTGAGTTGGTGCGTGACGTTTGGCTGGTATTGGGGGGACAACAATGAAGAAGACTGTGATGATCAAATTCCGGGGGGCCAAGGTGGTGGTCCCGGAGCCGGTGGTGGAGTAGGAGGAGGATGTTGCTGCCATCCCTGCCATCCCTGGACCTTCGGTGGTGGAGGTCAGCTCTTCTAACGAGGACCAAACACAAGTGGGCACAGGAGGTGCCACTGCTGGCAGGTTTGTAAACTTTTACTTTGAGGACAAGAAGAATACTATCCTTTAGCGTGAGCTCACTGGCATGTGGGTGGGTGGGTTGGTGGTGGGCAGTCAGGCACAATCAGTGGGCATCAGCGGGTGGCAGCAGATGTCTGCCACAGAGAGANGTTGGTGGTGGGCAGTCAGGCACAATCAGTGGGCATCAGCGGGTGGCAGCAGATGTCTGCCACAGAGAGAGAGGGTACTGTGGGAGGCTCTTCCAGCAGGCACAGAATGAGCCGAAGGAAGCACCCACCCATACACATGCCAGCCATCTAGCAAGGGCCATCCCTAGTCATCCCTAAAGAACTGCCTGGTGGTGGAAAGTTCCAGGAGCTGGAGGTGGAGAAAAAGCAGGTGGGGGCATACTCCCAGTACATCTCCACAGAGATGGGAAGCTGGAACTCTACCACCAGGTGGTCTCCAGGTGGCATGCAGCCGTGGCAGGGGCCGTGAACTTTGCCCTCAAGAATGTCTACCAAATGCCGGAGCACAGGGTGCCCGCCCCTTGGCCCTGTGATGCGCCCCTTTTGCCTTTCCCCCAAGTTCCAGGGGACAGGTCCAAAGACTAATAGTAGTTTAAGTTTCCTTTCAATGTTTGGTTTTTGTTTTATAATGGTGTTGTTGTTGTTGTTGTTGTTGTTGTTGTTTAAATAGTTTTAATAAAAGTTGTTATATTTGTTGTTACGAGCTTCGTTTGTGCTGCCGATCTTTTATCCCTCTGTGCTGAAGTTCTGGCAGGTGGCAGAATTCCATATAGCTTGTCAATCCCTACCAGCAGCACCTGGCACCACATGTAGTGTAGTTAAGGTGGGGGGGTAGGATTCCAGGCGAGCACCGGTGGCCGCTGGCCAGTCAGGCACAAGCAGCAGCAGCACCCAGATGATGGATCTTGGAACTGGAGTGACTGCTTCTGGATGCAGTGGAATGGAATGAAATCCCCTGGGACTGGAATGATGGTCCCAGAATGTCGTTGATGGTTCCTGGGATGGGTGGGCATGACTGCTTCAGGTACAGTGGAATGACAGCCTAAAGCCTATGGGAGTTGAATGATGTCCCTAGAATTAGTGCATTGTTGGGCACACTTCATTCAATCATGCGACAGGTGGTAACAGATACAGGAACGCACACAGGCAGGCAGGTAGGCACCTATAATATGTTGTGTTATATTCCATCTCATTCTGGTAGATTTGCTGCTGGATGTGGGCAATGGGCATTGGGTGCATGAGCACAGATGGGAGTTCTTCCTGGTTCTGGCCAAGGAGTATATGAGGGGAAGAAGACAAACTGCCATAAAGTGTTCATCTCTATGAAGCTGTCAGAACTAAAGCAGGTCTTTTTACCATGATTCCAGCCCCTAGAGTCTTTAAAATGAACTCTCTCTCTCTCTCTCTCTCTCTCTCTCTCTCTCTCTCTCTATCTATCTATCTATCTATCTATCTATCTATCTATCTATCTGTCTATCTCTATCTCTATCTCTGACCATATAGTGCAGGTGACAGCATGGGTGGGATCGTGTCTGTCTCTCCTTCTAGCAGTGAGGAGACTTTCTCTCTCTCTCTCTCTCTCTCTTATTTCTCTCTCTCTCTCTCTTTCACCATAAACAGCAGGTTGCGTAAAGAAAAGGTGGAATGACAGCGCCCCTGAGTGGAATGACAGGGCACAAGAACCCTGAGTGTGGGTCCTGGCCTGGGGCTAGAGTGGCAGCTTCTAGATATTGGACACAGCCCTTCCTGCTAGTAACTTAGGCCCCAGATGCCTGACAGCAGGTCCTGGGGCTGGAGTGGCTGTTTCATGATGCCATGGAATGACGTCCCCATAACCCAGAGGGTGGGTCCTAGGGATACAGTGGCAGCTTCTGGATGCAGTGGCACAGCCCTTCCTGCTGGTAACATAGGCCCCAGACTCCTGACGATGGGTCCCGGGGTTGGGGTGGCTGTTTCATGATGCCATGGAATGACATCCACATAACTGGGAGGGTGTGTCCTAGAGCTAGATGCACATCAGAGTAAGCACTGGAAGCAGTAGCAGACATTGGATTGCCCAGAGGCAGCATTGACAGCAGGAGCAGACATTGGATTGCCCAGGTACAGAACCTGGGGAACAGCAGAGATGGCATTCGCAGGATTTGCCTGTGCGCTGCACCCATGGAGCCAAGCTAGGATGGTAGGATTTGCCAGGTCAGAGCTCCCATACAGCAGCAGACAGAAGCAGCACAATTGTGTGGGCACATTTCAATTTGCCAGAGCAGAGCACCCACGGACCAGCAGACAGCAGCAGTGAGATTACCAGGCAAGCAGGGTACATCACCCAGGGTTGACAGGGCGGGCTGACAAGCAGCAGCCTGCTGGCTGCTCCCTCACCCATTCCTTTAAACCCTGGTACAGGGCTGGCAACAGCTGCCAACTCAGGGTGGTGCTGGCAGCAGGCCTCCAGTTCTGCTCACTCTATGCTGTGCTGGGTTCAGTCACCATCAGGGTCGGGTGTTTCAGGCTGCCAAGCATTAATGGAGCAGCGGCAGAGGCCTGGCCATGACTCTGTGGATGCCACTCATGCTTGGCCGGGTGTTGCAGGCTGCCAGGCACCGGTGGCAGCCTGAGTCAGGGTGGGGTGCGAGAGCAGCTTAAACTGGAGGGCCAGGAAGCCAATCAGGTGCCTAAACCCCATGTTCCCGAACCGCCGAGAAGGGCTGCTTATCCAGCACTTTTAGTTGAAGGGCAGCTTCCTCCCCAGTGCTCATGTGCCGATGGACTTGGCAGCTGCCCCATCCCAGCTCCTCCATGATGCACTGACGCTGCTGCTGCTGCCCCCCCCAGCAACAATACCGCTTCTGCGGCTATTGGCAGCTGTTAGAGCAGGAAGCTTGCCCGCTGATGGAGGCGGACGACTAGCTGCTGCAGTCGGAAACTCGCTGGTGTCCACTGCCTATGCCTACCTGCTTAGCAACACAGTGCTGTGGCATGCCTTGAGGTGCCTCACCATAGCAGTTGTGCCAAGGTTGGTGAGCACCTGCCCATGCTTCATCACCTTCTGGCACCAACTTAAGATGCACCCAGACCGAGGATTTTTTGCCCCCTCCTACTTTCTGGCCTGCACTGGGTGACAGACACACTGCTGGTGCTGTTCTTCTGGGAGGGGAAGAACAGCACCAGACATTTCCTCCTCAGGACGAGTGTCTGCCTCACTGTCCCCAATCACAGTGATGTCCTGCGAAGGGGAGTACTGGGACCCTGAGGCTGAAGGACTGCCCACCATGCTGCTGCCACTCTCTCTGTGCCCCCTATAGCTGCTGCAGCTGCTGTGGCTGCTTCAGCTGCTGAGGATCCTCTCCCTACTGCCATTGCCTGGGGATTGGGCCCTGCCTCTAGCAGCTGGGGTGGGATCCACCAGCCATGGACTGCTGGGGATCACCACAATAATGAGGATCGGGGACATTGGTGGCCCAGGAGAGGAACATCCAACCCCAAAGCATCTGCACCTGCTCCTACAGCTGCAGCAGAGACAGCTGTAGCTTCCTGGAGTACAGGCCTCCCAGTGCCCTGCATGGCAGTGGAGGATGCTGGCAGGAGATGCCACCGAACCACACCCCGTCTAGTGCCACTTCTGGGAGCCTCTGAAGCCTGCTACAAAAATCAGACCTGTGCAATTTGGGGCATGGTGATGGGCTCGGGCTGAAGCTGATGCCTGATGCCTCTCTGCTGACATGGCCCCTGCCACCTCTTCCATGTGCCCCATTGCCCACCTTACTGGCACCAGAACAGGCGGTAACAGCTCCGAGTATGCCAGAGACCAAAGCCCAGGCAAGATTTGACAGGTGGTTTGCTACTCACCCACATGGAGTCGCCACCCATGTCCGTATCCTGCACCCGGACACAGTCCATGCTCATCTATATCTTGTTGGTGGGTCCACTGTCCATGGGAGTCATCCAGGAAGCTCAAGTTGATGGGTTGAATGAAACATATGGGAGGGGCAAAAGATGGTGG
>QEPC01002493.1:42440-83855 GCA_003113815.1 Sphenodon punctatus
TCTCTCTCTCTCTCTCTCTCTCTTATTTCTCTCTCTCTCTCTCTTTCACCATAAACAGCAGGTTGCGTAAAGAAAAGGTGGAATGACAGCGCCCCTGAGTGGAATGACAGGGCACAAGAACCCTGAGTGTGGGTCCTGGCCTGGGGCTAGAGTGGCAGCTTCTAGATATTGGACACAGCCCTTCCTGCTAGTAACTTAGGCCCCAGATGCCTGACAGCAGGTCCTGGGGCTGGAGTGGCTGTTTCATGATGCCATGGAATGACGTCCCCATAACCCAGAGGGTGGGTCCTAGGGATACAGTGGCAGCTTCTGGATGCAGTGGCACAGCCCTTCCTGCTGGTAACATAGGCCCCAGACTCCTGACGATGGGTCCCGGGGTTGGGGTGGCTGTTTCATGATGCCATGGAATGACATCCACATAACTGGGAGGGTGTGTCCTAGAGCTAGATTCACATCAGAGTAAGCACTGGAAGCAGTAGCAGACATTGGATTGCCCAGAGGCAGCATTGACAGCAGGAGCAGACATTGGATTGCCCAGGTACAGAACCTGGGGAACAGCAGAGATGGCATTCGCAGGATTTGCCTGTGCGCTGCACCCATGGAGCCAAGCTAGGATGGTAGGATTTGCCAGGTCAGAGCTCCCATACAGCAGCAGACAGAAGCAGCACAATTGTGTGGGCACATTTCAATTTGCCAGAGCAGAGCACCCACGGACCAGCAGACAGCAGCAGTGAGATTACCAGGCAAGCAGGGTACATCACCCAGGGTTGACAGGGCGGGCTGACAAGCAGCAGCCTGCTGGCTGCTCCCTCACCCATTCCTTTAAACCCTGGTACAGGGCTGGCAACAGCTGCCAACTCAGGGTGGTGCTGGCAGCAGGCCTCCAGTTCTGCTCACTCTATGCTGTGCTGGGTTCAGTCACCATCAGGGTCGGGTGTTTCAGGCTGCCAAGCATTAATGGAGCAGCGGCAGAGGCCTGGCCATGACTCTGTGGATGCCACTCATGCTTGGCCGGGTGTTGCAGGCTGCCAGGCACCGGTGGCAGCCTGAGTCAGGGTGGGGTGCGAGAGCAGCTTAAACTGGAGGGCCAGGAAGCCAATCAGGTGCCTAAACCCCATGTTCCCGAACCGCCGAGAAGGGCTGCTTATCCAGCACTTTTAGTTGAAGGGCAGCTTCCTCCCCAGTGCTCATGTGCCGATGGACTTGGCAGCTGCCCCATCCCAGCTCCTCCATGATGCACTGACGCTGCTGCTGCTGCCCCCCCCAGCAACAATACCGCTTCTGCGGCTATTGGCAGCTGTTAGAGCAGGAAGCTTGCCCGCTGATGGAGGCGGACGACTAGCTGCTGCAGTCGGAAACTCGCTGGTGTCCACTGCCTATGCCTACCTGCTTAGCAACACAGTGCTGTGGCATGCCTTGAGGTGCCTCACCATAGCAGTTGTGCCAAGGTTGGTGAGCACCTGCCCATGCTTCATCACCTTCTGGCACCAACTTAAGATGCACCCAGACCGAGGATTTTTTGCCCCCTCCTACTTTCTGGCCTGCACTGGGTGACAGACACACTGCTGGTGCTGTTCTTCTGGGAGGGGAAGAACAGCACCAGACATTTCCTCCTCAGGACGAGTGTCTGCCTCACTGTCCCCAATCACAGTGATGTCCTGCGAAGGGGAGTACTGGGACCCTGAGGCTGAAGGACTGCCCACCATGCTGCTGCCACTCTCTCTGTGCCCCCTATAGCTGCTGCAGCTGCTGTGGCTGCTTCAGCTGCTGAGGATCCTCTCCCTACTGCCATTGCCTGGGGATTGGGCCCTGCCTCTAGCAGCTGGGGTGGGATCCACCAGCCATGGACTGCTGGGGATCACCACAATAATGAGGATCGGGGACATTGGTGGCCCAGGAGAGGAACATCCAACCCCAAAGCATCTGCACCTGCTCCTACAGCTGCAGCAGAGACAGCTGTAGCTTCCTGGAGTACAGGCCTCCCAGTGCCCTGCATGGCAGTGGAGGATGCTGGCAGGAGATGCCACCGAACCACACCCCGTCTAGTGCCACTTCTGGGAGCCTCTGAAGCCTGCTACAAAAATCAGACCTGTGCAATTTGGGGCATGGTGATGGGCTCGGGCTGAAGCTGATGCCTGATGCCTCTCTGCTGACATGGCCCCTGCCACCTCTTCCATGTGCCCCATTGCCCACCTTACTGGCACCAGAACAGGCGGTAACAGCTCCGAGTATGCCAGAGACCAAAGCCCAGGCAAGATTTGACAGGTGGTTTGCTACTCACCCACATGGAGTCGCCACCCATGTCCGTATCCTGCACCCGGACACAGTCCATGCTCATCTATATCTTGTTGGTGGGTCCACTGTCCATGGGAGTCATCCAGGAAGCTCAAGTTGATGGGTTGAATGAAACATATGGGAGGGGCAAAAGATGGTGGTGGGCGACACAGCTCTCGGAGGGATGTGTGTCTGGCCCTGTCCAACATGGCCAAGGGTCTTTTGTCCTGCCCACCAGCCAGTGTCCCAAAGTCAGCGAGCTGGTGTTCTCTATGGCGGGGGATGTTTTCCCGCTGTACCTCCTGAGACTGGGGGCCAAGTTGGTGGAACAGTTGCTTTTTATCAAGATGTCTGTCTGCTGCTGCCGCTGCTGCCACTGCTGCCATGGGTTCTGCTACTGGTCAATCCAATGTCTGCTGCTGCTCCACCAATGGCTGGCAGCCTACAATGCCCGACCAAGTAGAGGTGCCAGGCACCAAGTCCCAAGCCTTACCGGCCTTTGCTCCTGTTGCTGGGTCTGTGACGGCCAGTCATGCCCCTACGGGCACCCTTGGGGGCCAAGCGCTGAGCCTGCCTACCCGGGCAAGCTGTGGTGCCAAGCCCCAACCCTTCCTGGTCTCTTCTGCTGCTGCTGCATCTGCTGGGTCTCTGATGGCCTGCCATGCCCCCACAGGTACCCCCGGGTGCCAAGTGCCAAGCCTGCCTGCCCGGGCAAGCCGGGGTGTCGAGCCCCAATCCTTCCCAGTCTCTTCTGCTGCTGCTGTTGGGTCTCTGACAGCCTTCCATGCCCCCACGGGCCCCCACAGGGGTCCCTGGAGTGCCCCCTGCCTCACGGGGGTCCAAACTCCACCAAATGTTCTGCAATACCAAACTTTTTCTAACCGAACTACTGAACCCGAACTCGAATTTTGGACCGAACTATTGAACTACCGAACATCCGAACCGTGTTCTGTTTGCACATCCCTAGCGTGTGGTGCTTGGGGATTGTTCTTCATCTCCACAGTACCTCACCTGTGGTGTCCCACAAGGTTCTATTCTGTCCCCACTCTTGTTCAACGTGTATATGCAGCCACTTGGTGAGGTCGTGAGATGGTATGGGGTGCGGTGTCATCAATATGCTGATAATACCTAACTCTATCTCTCGTTTTCATCTGACCCAGACCCAGCAGTCTCGGTGCTTATTCGATGTCTGGTGACTGTTTGGGATTGGATGAGGGTGAGCCAACTGAAGCTGAATCCCAACAAGACTGAGGTGATGGTGGTGGGAAGGGCAGTGATTGTGGCAGTTCCCATCATTGATAGGGTACGCCCTGCGCTGATATCCCGGTATGTAGTCTGGGTATGCTCCTTGATCCACAGCTCTGCCTGGATTTCCAGGTGGGGGCTGTGTCAAGGAGTGTGCTTGCCAATTACATCTGGTGCAATGTCTCCGTCTGTATATTTCAGATAGTGACCTGGCCACCATCATCCATAATTTCATTACCTCAAGATTAGACTATTGCAACACACTCTAAGTGGGACTACCTATGGTGACAGTCTGGAGACTGCAGCCAATGAAGAATGCTGCAGACTGTCTCCTTATGGGGATGGGTTGCCGTAAGCACATTACACTGGTGTTCCAGGCTCTGCACTGGCTGCCTATAGTCTTCCGGCCATGATTCAAGGTATTTATTTTGACTTATAAAGCCCTGTACAGCCTTGAACCAACTTACTTGTGGGACCACCTTGCTCTCTGTTCCCTGGAGCAGCCTCTGTGGTCCACCCTTCTCAAGGTACCCTGTGTAGGCTGGGGGGGCCACTATGGAGAGGGCATTCTCGGTGGTCACACCTAGGCTGTGGAATTTCCTCTTGGTGGAGGCCCGGGTTGCCCCGGATCTCCCCTTCTTCCATCATATCTGTAAAACCTGGCTGTTGCACCTGGCTTTTGGCGAGGGAGATGGGGTGTAGGGTGGGATTGGGGGGAGGAGGAGGGGGAGGGGGAGGGGTGGTTTGGTTTTGTGCCTTCCCTTTTTATTATATTTTATGGTTTCATTGATTTTATATGTTTTAACACTGTAAGCTGCCCTGGGCTGCTTGGAGCAGGAGGGGCAGGGTAAATGATTGAATAGATAAATAAATAAATAAATAAATAAATATTTAATCTCGCATGATGGTGGGGAGAATGCACTGGGACACAGTTAAAAATATTGTATTTGCTGGTTAACTCCTGTAATCATATTATTTCAAAAGCTGCAAATTTTGTTAATTCTTTGACAGCACGGAGGCAAATCCATGAGTCTAGTAACAGTAAGAAGAGAGCTTTATTATTGCCTTCCTTTTCTATGTAATATCGATGTGATCTACACTTTTCAGTGGATTTATTCTGTTATAGTTTATTGGATTTTGTTTATCCTCCCCAGGGACTCTCCTTTTCTTTGTATATCCTGTTCAGGGGCACATTATTACTCTTCTCAGGTAATTTGTATTGTTTGTACTTAGGGTTTTATTGTTTTCTTCTTATATTTTAGACATTTTGACCCCCCTGTTGGGGTTTTGTTTGTATGTTTGTTTTTGTATTTGTTACAGCCTATGACTACAACAATAAAACTATATTGATTGACTGATTAAATAAGTAAATAAATAAATAAATATTAATTTAATCTCTAATTATTACATTTTTAAAATTACTAGAAATTTCATGGAGAGAAAATCCTTGAGAAATCTGTGGATTCCCTTCTTCTCTACCCAACCTGTACTGGCATACACTTACAGACCACTTATGTCAGTCCTCTCCTCCAAGTTGACATCACCCAGTTGACCGCTCTTGCCCCCAAATAGGCTGAAGAAAGTTTTCCCTCCCACTCAGTTGGGTCATTGAACTCTCTGTTTGCTTATTAATTTATTTGTAAAAAATTTCTATCCCACCCCTCCTGCCCACAGGGCAGCCAGGGGCGGTGAACAACAAAGATAAATCAATAAAACAATTTCAAAAGTTTTAAATGTATCCTATATGCAGGGAAACAACCCCCCAAACTCCCTCACTGAAAGCCTGGTAGCCAGGTCTTACATAAACGTGGAAATGACAGGAGTGACAGGAGTGTTGTGACAGCAGCTAAAGCAATCACCCTTCTTCCTCTCCCAGCTCATCTGCATGCATAAAATCCATTGGTTGGAAGGCCCAGGGCTCTTCAGACTAACACCATAGAAATGTTTAGTTTTATTATGATTAATGCCTTAATAAATTTTCAAGAAGAAATTATAGACTAAGAGGAAGAAATAAAATAACATTATTTCTAGATACCAAAACCTCTTTAATTAATTATAAACATTATGTGCTTGAAGAAAGGGGTTTTTTGGGTTGGTTTACTTTTTACAATAAACTAATTAGGAGACAGTGTAAATGAAACTTGATAAAGGAAGCTAAAGGTGCTTGAAGATATTTCAGAAAATGCACTGCTCTAAGAAGCATTGAATTCAAGTTTCCAAGGATGGTTTATTGTTCTGATTGGAACAAGTAACATCGTCAAAGTTTAATTATACTGCCCATGGGAATGTGCTTTGCAAATATTGAAGGTGAACGCTCTCCACTTACTTGACAAAGCAAAAACCCAGATTAAAACAAATGTCATTATGGGATGTTCCAATTGGCCAGGGCTGAAAAGTGAACGGGAGACGCAGGGAGCCGACAGAGCAACAGAGTGAACTGACAGTGAGTGCACCTGTGCTGGCAATGGGGCTGGCGTGACTTCCAGGAATGGGGGACCTTAAAAGGACTGAAGCCGTCTCCCACAGCACCAGGGGCGTTTGCCATGGGGCAGCACGCCAGGGGGTAGCGTGCCTAAGGGCTGCGCGTGCAAGGGCACACCCATGTGTGCGCAGCCTTAGGCACGGGCCGTGGAGTGGCAGGGGGCCTCGACAGATCTGATATGGGCTGAGAATTTGGAAAATAAGATCTGCAGTGTTGAGAAGGGGTTATGAACCTCCTGGGTAACAGTGTCTGTAATACCTATCGCCCTGGGGAGGGTGAGAGCCTCCAGGGGGGGGGAAAGGAATACGGGGACTGGGGCGGATTTGAGGGCTGCGGTACTGAGAAGTAACAAGGTTTGGGGGAAGTAGGGGCAGGTGAGAGCTGCCAGTGCAAATTATAGATCTGCTGCCAAAACCCAGTGAAGGAAATTGACTGCTGTGGGATTAAGGGGAAGGTGACAGCTCCCTGCTCACACAGGGTAGTTGATTAGGTGTACTTGGTCAGTATCGCAGCTACTTATAATGGATAGAAGGAGAGTTATGAGGAGTCAAACGATAGGGCAATTAGATGCAGCACGGGCCCTCAATACCCAGCTGAAAATAATGAGGTTTGTAACAAAAAAAGGGAGAAGGGAGTTGCAAAACAAATTTAAGGCTAATGACAGCCCATCAGAGGGCAGATTGGAGACAGTAATCACCACATCGATTACGGGAGAGGATGAGATATGTGTACTAGGAAATAGGGTTGCGTCTGAGCTACCAGATATGGGGTGCTGATTCCCACAAGCGACGTCAACTACCATAAAAGAGTATAGGAAGGAACCCTGGGCTCATTTGGATTTGCAGGAGGGAGAGAGAGAAAGTTCAATATCCCTGACCTCAAATTTGGGGGATAGCTTCCTTTCATACCTGGATAGTTTCCAGCCCATGGGCAAACCCAGAGGAAGTAAAGAGATGCAGATTAGGGACTTCATCTCTATAATCCATGAAAATTGTTGCTGTAAGCAAATTAGAGTAGCCTTGGATAAGCTGACACTGGCAGTCGCTGCATTAAAGGAAGAGAGTTGCCAGAATAGGAAGGAAACTAAAGAATGCCGCATGTTAATTGAAGGGTGGAGTGAACGGTGGGCACCAAGGCGTGGGGGTCATTTAGGTAAGGGGGTATCAGTGGATAGGAAGAGGGGGAGGATGCAGGGAGAAAATCCATCAGTAGAACATGTGATCTCACAGAGGAAAAAGAAAAAGGGAAGGAAGAGGAGAGGAGTGGAAGTAATGCATAACCACTTCTCACAACAAAATATATTACTATATGATATTCAAATGTCTCAAATGGAAGACAGAGAGTCCCTAAAGGAGAAGGTGGTTCAGTATTGTGCGGCCAAGCTGAGAATACCCCCTTACAAATTAAGGAAAGGAATAATTTTTGTGACAAGATTAAAGCAGGCGAAGGGAGCATTTCAATTCCCACAAGTAAGGGTGGGTTTTAGGGAGTTAGAAGTGAGGCTGGAATTGTTAAAGGCTGCAGAAACATCCCTTCTTGGTTTGGAGATTGGAGAAGATATTTACCCTTTTTTTAGGAATAAAAGGACTTTTGCAAGGGCAGTGAGTTATATAACGTCGTAATCTGTAGAGGCTGATAGCTTTGAAATAACCCAAGAAGGAGGGTGGGATCAGGGAAGGAATTTTAGGGGTGAGGGGTATAAAAGGCAGTAAGGAAATAGGATGGTCGCATTACTAGGAATAGGAAAGGAAAAGGAGGTGGGTGAGGGGAGAATGTTGAAAATACTGGGATGGAATATTGCTGGCTTGAGGTCAAAATTGAATGATGGAGATTGGGTGGAATTCATTACAGGATTCCAAATAATTATGCTGCAAGAAACATGGCTGGAGGCAGCTATTGTTATGGATGGTTTCCAGGTATTTTTGATATCTGCGGAGAACAGACGTAAGGGTAGACCTATTGGGGGGCTAGCAATATTTATAGACATAACTTTGAACTGTGTGGCCAGGGAGATTTCCCTGGATTCATTGAGCGTACAGGTAGTGCAGATAGATTTTTGGGAAAGAGAAACTTTCATCCTTATAAATGTATATTACCCACCCAAAGGGCGGGATAGTGTAGGGGAGGCAGACACAGCACATTTGGAAGAAAATATAAAGCTGATCAAACAAATGGTACCACACGCGACTGTATTAATGACAGGATATTTCAACGTGAGGGTGGGAAATTATCCATTTAATAGGACAGAAGTAGGGAGGCAAGTAGGGCAGAAGCAAGTGTATGGTATGGTAGATACCAAAACAAACAAAGCGGGGAAAGTTCTTTGGCACCTTATTGAGAACAACAATTGGAGGTGTCTAAATTGGTATGGTCCATGGGGTGGGAAGGCGTGGGCCCCTAGGGGTCTGCGGTGCCTGAGGAAGGTGGAGGTCATCACCCCCCCACTAAGGGGGAGGGAGGTGCCGGGTCCAGGGTCCGCACGTGGGGGGCTGGTGCTGATGAATGCGAGGTCCGTTGTTAACAAGGCCCCAGTTATCCATGATTTGATCTTGGATGGGGCCGTGGACCTCGCATGCATCACGGAGACCTGGCTGGATGATCTGGCCGGTCCAACTTTGGCGGATCTGGTTCCAGCTGGGTATGCCGTGCAGCATCAGCCCCGCATGGGCGGCCGGGGAGGGGGTGTAGCTATTGTTTTTAGGGAAGACTGGCCTGTTAGGAGGTATCCAGTGCGGGAGATTATGGGTGTAGAGGCTCTGCACGTGGTGATCGATTTGGCTGGGGGCAAGCTAGGGGTGCTGCTGGTGTACCGGGCCCCTTCATGCCCGGCGGCATCCCTTACCGCTCTAGCGGAGCTGGCCTCGGAGGTGGTGTTGGGCTCCCCCAGGACTTTGGTTCTGGGGGACTTCAACGTCCACGCCGATGCCGGCCTTGTTGGGGCGGAGCGGGAGTTCATGGCCGCCATGGCAACTATGAACTTGTCCCAGGAGGTGATCTGCCCGACCCACGTGGGGGGACATACCCTCGACCTGATCTTCGGCTCTGGCCTTGAGGCGGGGGGTCCGGTTGTGGGGGAGGTGACAGCGGTGCCCTTGTCGTGGACGGACCATTACCTCCTTCAGGCCGGTCTTTTAGCGCGCCCCCTCCAGAAGGGGAAGGGACCAGTTAGGATGGTCCGCCCTCGGAGGCTGATGGAACCCCAGCGGTTCCAGGAGGTCCTGAGGGAGCTTACCCTGGATGTGGACGGTCACTCTGTGGATGAGCTGGTCCGGCATTGGAACATCTTGCTGGAGGAGGCCATTGACAGGGTGGCTCCGAGGCGCCTTCTGCCTCGGTCTCGTCACCGCAGGACCCCTTGGTTTACTGAGGGGCTGCGGTGTATGAAGCGTGTGGGCAGGAGGCTAGAGCGACGCTGGCGTCGGACTCGGTCTGTCTCCGATCGTCTTCTCCATAGGGCCCATTTGCGGTCCTATGTGGAGGCTGTGAGGACGGCGAGGAAGGAATTCCTCGCCGTCCTCATAGCGTCTGCGAAGTCGCGTCCAGCGGAGCTGTTTCGGGTGGTGCGGGGGCTGGTTAGTCCGGCCTCCCTCCGCCTGGATGGGGACTTGTCCCGGGCCCGCTGTGAGGAGTTTGTCATCTACTTCGCAGACAAGATTGCTCGGATTCAGGCCGATTTCGACGCTGGGTTGACAGCAGTAGGGGAAGAGCGCGGGGGGGCGGAGGGTCCGTCTGGTCCATCTTTATGGGGTGAGTTTCAGGAAGTGACGCCTGCCGATGTGGTGGATGTCCTGGGGTCTGTGAGGGCCACGTGTTGTCAACTAGATCCATGCCCGTCCTGGTTAATAAAAGCTTCCGGGGAGACGTTGGGGACGGTGCTGGCGAGGGTGGTGAATGCGTCCCTTCGGCAGGGGAGGTTGTCGCCTTGCTTAAAAGAGGCTGTGGTGCGCCCCCTGCTGAAAAAACCATCGTTGGACGTAGACGCGCTCGCCAGCTACCGACCTGTCTCTAACCTTCCCTTTTTAGGGAAGGTTATTGAGCGGGCAGTGGCGCTCCAGCTCCAGGGTCATCTAGATAATATCGGGCTCCTTGACCCTTTTCAATCTGGGTTCCGCCCCGGCTATGGCACCGAGACGGCGTTGGTGGCCTTGGTGGACGACCTCCGCCGGGAGATGGATGCGGGATGTTCGACATTTCTCATCCTGCTCGATCTCTCGGCCGCTTTTGACACCGTGGACCATGGGCTGCTGTTGAGACGACTGCGTGACCGGGGGGGTCTGGACGGGACTGTTCTTGAATGGTTCCGTTCATTCCTCTCGGGGAGGAGCCAGCGGGTGGTGTTGGGGGAGGAAACATCGAGCCCCCGCGCCTTACCGTGTGGCGTTCCGCAGGGATCGATCTTGTCTCCATTATTATTTAACATCTATATGCAGCCCTTGGGGGAGGTCGTGAGAGGGTTCGGGGTGCGATGTCACCAGTATGCTGATGATACTCAGCTGTACCTCTCGTTTTCTACCGACCCAGACCCTGCTGTCTCGGTGCTATCCCAATGTTTGGAGGCCGTGGCGGATTGGATGCGGCGGAGCAGACTGAAGCTCAACCCAGATAAGACGGAGGTGATGGTGGTGGGGAGGGCGAAGGGGGTGGTGGCCCCCCTGGTTGGGGGGGTTTGCCCCCCTGTAGCTCAGCAGGTCCGGAGTCTGGGGGTCATATTGGACGCAGACCTGCGGCTGGAGCGGCAGGTGGAGGCAGTCGCTAAGGCTGCCTTCCGCCAGCTTTATCTGGTACGTAGGCTGCGTCCGTATGTCTCTGGCCCGGACCTGGCCTCCCTCATCCATGCCTTCGTCACCTCGCGGCTCGACTACTGTAACGCGCTCTACGTGGGGCTTCCCTTGTTCTTGGCCCGGAGGCTGCAGCTGGTGCAGAATGCGGCGGCCCGTCTTCTTACGGGGACGGGTCGCCGGGAGCACATTACACCGGTGCTCCGAGCGCTGCACTGGCTGCCGATAGTGTGCCGGGCCAAGTTCAAGGTCCTAGTGATGATCTATAAAGCCCTATATGGTCTTGGCCCCTCATACCTTAGGGACCGCCTCGCCCTTCGCACCCCAGAGCGACTCCTGCGGTCTGCCGGGGGTGCCCTCCTGGAGGTCCGCCGTGTCAAGCAGGGGGCCACGATGGAGCGAGCATTCTCGGTGGTGGGACCATGGCTGTGGAACTCCCTTCCGGAGGAAGCTCGCCTGGCCCCAAGCCTTTTAACATTTCGGCGGAACTGTAACACCTGGCTGTTTGCTCAGGCCTTTGGGAGGGAGGGGAGGGAGAGACGATTTTTGTACCCCACCCATTTATTTATTATTTTATATGTCTAGTCCTGTTTTATATGTTATATTTTATATTTAATGTTTGACGGTTTTAGAATGAATTTTAATGTTTTTACAGATTTGTTGTTGGAAGCTGCCCTGAGCTGCATTGCAGGATGGGGCAGGGTATAAATTTGGAAAATAAATAAATAAATAAAAATAAACGGGAATATTTACCCAGATGTCCCAGGGCAGTTGACTTTTGTAACAAATAAGGGTTCCAGTACAATAGATTATATGTTTGTGGAACAGAAGCATTAAAACTTTTGAAGTGGTTAAAAGACCTGAAAGTGACCATCATCCGCTAGCAGCTTGGTTACAATTCCCTGGTAGACAGGTAGATACGTCACCGGTGGTACCAAATTGGATGAGGAGGAAGGTTAAGTGGTCAACTGAAATAGAAGGGAAGGCTGATGGTATTTGTTAGAGGATTAGGCAGAGGGGGAAAATGGTGAGAAATAAGAGTGATGGTGAGGACATTTGGGATAGGGTGAGGGAATACCAGGAAATTGTGGAAAGCTTACAGGAGATTCTGACAACCTCATACAAGACAGGGGAAGGAAGGAGATTCCATCAAGACCGGTTTGTTGAGGAGTGTATAAAAGAGAAAAAGATACTATTGGCTCAAATGGAACAGACTAGGGAAGAGAGTGATACAGATTTCAGATTGAGGATTCATTGGGGAAAAAAGAAATACAAGCAGTTTCTTGAGAAGAAAAAAGGGGAATATCAGAAAGCAACATGGGAATGGTTAACACAGGCTGCGGGAAATAAGGACTCCTGTGCGTTCTGGAATATTGTTACAGGAAGGGGGGAGAACAGACGGGGGCAACCAGATGCCTTGATATCGGCTATGGTATGGAAAGAGTATTACTCCACAAAGTTTGGTGGGGGAGGGTATTTACAGGGGGGGGAGGAAGGATGGTCAATGATGGGGAGGGAGGGAGGAGAGTGCGGCAGAAAGAGGTTTAAGATTTCAGCTGAGCAGCTACAGATAGCAATCAGGGAACTGAAGCCTGGGAAGGCTGCAGGACCTGATATGCTATCAGCGGAACTGTTTAAGGTGGACCCGGACTTTTGGGCAGGCTATCTTATGACAATCATAAATATCGTGGTGGAGTTCGATAGATTTCTGTTGACCTGGAGACATAATATTCTAGTCCCAATTTTTAAAAAGGGAGATAGGACGAACCCAGAGGCATATAGGCCTATTAGCTTGATAGATCTGCCCTCCAAAATATATGGGAAACGTCTGTATGCACACATAAAAAGTTGGATGGAGACTAATAATATATTGGGGGAAGAAAAAGCCGGTTTCAGGTCCAACTATTCTTGTTTGGACCAGTGCTTTGCGCTGTTCCACTTATGTCAGGTGGGGCCAGGTGGTGTACGCAGTCTTTGTAGATCTACAGGGGGCTTTCGACACAGTGGACAGAGCAAATCTCTGGAGGAAGCTGGATCGGATGGGGATGGATCCAGCCCTTCTGCAGCTGATGCAGGCCTATTACAGGGACACGACGACAACGGTCAGGGTCAGCCCAAGGGGAGAATGTACGGAGCCCTTTTTAAGACCACTGTAGGGGTAAAGCAATGGTGCGTAATTGTGCCAACATTATTTAGCCTATATATTAACGATTTGGCCCCAATGCAGAAGAGCAAGTGGCACCACCATCCCAAAACGGTAGGGGGGAAGATGTTCACTTTTTTCTATGCCGATGATATGGCCTTTGTGTCCCTCTCTAAGATAGGGTTACAGAGGATATTAAACAAGTTAGGACAGTACGCAGAACAAAACAATCTGAAAATAAGCGTACCCAAATCCAAAACGATGATTTTTGGAACCAGGAAGAATGCTGGGTGGGTCCTTGGCAAAGAGAAATTGGAGACAGTAAAGTCCATTACATACTTGGGAGTCACCTTCAACAAAGCCTTGACGTGGTGTGATCATATCCATAGAATAAAGCTGAAGGCTGAGCAGGCGGGAGGGACGATTCTGTCATTTTACAATCGCACGGAGAGACGTGCTTGTCTGGAAGCTTTGAGGGTGCTGGAAATCAAGTTAGATGCCATACTTCTATATGGGGCAGAGATATGGGGATTGGAGAGGAAGTTTTGTGAGACGCTGGAGGTGATACAGGCAGCCCTCATAAAAAAACTACTAGGGGTTCAGAAATCTACCCCGCGAGCAGCAGTCAGAATGGAGACAGGGGTGTTGAATGTGGCAGCAAAGGCAAAATTTAAGGCCTTGAGCTACTGGCTGAAGGTGAAGTCTCTTCAACCAGATCGCTTCCCAAAACGCCTCTATCTGGGGATGGTGGGGTGTCCAAGGGGGGGGGGGAATCCTGGCTGGCAGAGGTGAGGGCTGTAATGGAAGAGCTTAACCTTGGGCCGCTGATGGATAACATTGAGTCAATACCAACAACCCAAGATAAGGAGTCAATAAGACAGCGGGTGATCGATCGCTCCAGACAAGAGGATTGTGATAGGGTAAGCCAGTATAAGTTTCTAACTGGCATTGTTTATGGTATCTGGAGGGAATCTCCGGCGTGCTATCTGAGGTTGCCGCAGCACCAGTGGAGGCAAGCTATGACTAAAATGTTTTTTTCCCAGATGCCCTCAAGTATCCAGGAGGGCAGATGGGCACAGATCCCCTTGGAGAAAAGGTTTTGCCCATGCAACTCAAGCAGCATAGAAGATGTATGCCATGTCTTGTGGGAATGCCAGTATTATGCATTAGATAGGCAGAAGTGGTTGGTCCCTCTAGAGGCCACATTAGTGGGAACAACACTACATAGGAAAACAGTGCTGTGTTTACAGGACAAGAGCTGGGAGACTATAAGGGCCTTGGCCAGATTCCTGTATGCACCGCAGCTGCAACGGAAGAGGAGGGTTAAGGACACTGAACATGGTAAAGGTTAAGTCAAATGTCTAAAGGTGCAAATCCCTGTAGTTTACTTCTGCATATTTTATATTTAGTATGCCGATATTAGACGGGCACACAAGATGCGTTGAAGATGTATAAATTGGTTTTTTTGTGAATTGTATTTTAGTCGTTATTTGTAGGTTTATTTTTATTTTTGTACAAAATGTATGTGGTTTTTGGCTGAGGCCGTTAATAAAAAATCAAATCAATCAATGTTCCAATCAAAGAAAGGTTGAAAACTTAATACATGAAACTGCAACAAAAGCATTCATTGTGTCAGAGAAATACTTTACAGCTTCAAGAGGGAGCACCGATGCCGGGGAGGGGGGGATTAGAACAATAGTCCTGTTGTTTGCTAGACACCCAGGAGTCTCTTTTATTAAATCATATAAAGATTAACACTCCACTGACTCCACATTAATCTATGAGGCTAATTTTCCTCTCATTTATGCTACTTTAATTTGGGAATAACTCTACTTAGTTATTCCTGTATAAAGTAGATATGTAAAGAAAATTAGGATGCATTTGGGTTAAATGCAAATATTATGGACATAAGTACCACCATGATGACATTAGACTACACAGTAATTTATGGTACTGAGGATCAATCCCAAGCCTCCTTTAGAGCTCTGACTGCTAGGCTTGTCACTAGGGTTGAAAGGAGAATCAATTTCTTGTAAAAATCTCATGGGAATCAAGAACCATTGCCATGATCTCGGGATGATGTCGATAATGGTTCAAGATCTCAGTCAGAGCTCCCGGCATCATTTCCTGCCTTTTGGAATAGGGCAACCATTCTGTGCATTCATGAAATGGTTCCATGTATGCAAAGAATGGCTGCCCTCTTCCAAAATGGTGCTGGCGCCATTTTGGGAAAGGGTTGCATATGTGGTGAATGGCCTCGGTGGCCATTTTGTGCATGTGCGCTGCTGGAGAAGGGCTACCTGTGGCGCAATGGACCAAAAAAGAAGAGGCCTTCACCACCACCTGGCAAGGGAGACGGCCTGGTTGCCTCACAGAAGAGCTGGATCTATTGCCGGGTGGCCAGGCCTACTTCCATGCCTGGTTACAGTGCTGGCTTCATTGCCAGGCAGCCAGACCTTCTCTGCCACCCTGCAGTGGAGAAGGCACGGTGGCCTGGCAGTGAAGCCAGTTCCCACCACCACCCAACAGCAGAGGGGGCCCAGCCTCTAGCATCAGGGTAAGTGGCCCCTCCTCACCACCACCCTTTGGACCTGGACCGGCAGGGGGAAGTGTTGGCCCCTGGGGGTTGGGGTAAATTCAGGCTCTGGGGATGTGGTGGGGATGTTAGGGATGTGGATCCCCACCCTGATCCTTCCCTGAGGAAGGGGGTTAGGGGAGGTTTCCCCTTCCAATTGAAGTCAATGGGAAGATTTTCCATTAACTTCAGTGGGAACATACACATCCAAAAATCAGGAATCTAGATTGCCTGATGTTTGGATCCTTTGGTTTGAACTGAGACAGTCATTTTCAGGCTCTCTCGGTTAAAACCAAAACTAAAAACCTCATCCCTACCGCTTACTGTTACTGTTTACCCTGCATCATGCTTTCCCCAGCAATGCACATGCACAAAATGGCCACTGAAGCTGTTCTGCTCATGCAAAAACCTCGTCCAAAATGGTGCCATCAGCATCACCCCATGATGTGTATCTCCCTACCCCACACCCGAGTCCCAGCTATGTGAACGTTTTTTTCCCGACCCAACCTGGTTTGGGTCGTAGAAAAAATTGGATTGTCGAAAACATTGGACCATGTCAGCAGCATTTTTTCCCTGACCATTTTGGAAAAGGGCAGTCATTTTGCACATGTGCATTACCAGAATGAATGTAGTACATGGTAAACACTAACAGTAAACGTTAAATGGTATATATATAAAAAAAATCTCAATCAAGAAACTGTCGAGAACAGGGGATTTTCCAGCTTATCAATTCTTGCAAAAACTGAAATGAGAACCGTGATTCTCTGCACAGGAATGACTAGAAAATCAAGATCAAGTTTCACATTTAGTTGTCACCTCTCACAGTGTTAACAGAAGTAAAAGCAGGCCATTTTGGTCTGTTCTGACATTTTTTGGCCTGGATCTCGCCTGTACGTGTGTATAAGCATCATCAGATGTTGGCCCATGTTTCCCCATGCCACGTCAGTGACTAGTCCAGGCTGTGATTCCGGAGACCTCCAGGGTTACAGGCCATGGTAAGGTCCTCCCAATCAGGCAAAGTTCCTGCTGGCCTGGATTGGGTCCACCATGTCCAATGGCCATGGCTGCCCATCATGGGGCAAGTTGTTGGGCACAGCACGGTTATTGGACTGGGTGGCCGAACATTTGTACACCTCCTCACCCCCACCTCCAGGTCCAAAAGCCATGCGAACATTTCACAGCCTGACGGTGTCTGGGCTGTGTCAGTGGCAGTTACCCAACCAGGATCAGATTGTGACAGTGGGGGGACACCCCGCATGCAGAAGTTAGGGTTGAGTCTGAGCAGCGGGGTTGGTCTTTTAAAGCATGGAGGGCAGCCCATAAGCTGTGTCTTAGTGCTTCGAGAACTGGGGCAGCTGGGCTATTTGCCTATTGGAAAGAAGACCCATATAAATGTAGATGGGCTACTAAGGTAGAAACCCACCTTCAGACTCTAGGATTGTCTTATGAATATTTGTTGTCCATTAACCATCAGAGGGCCCACCAGGAAGTTTTGGCAAGGTGGCAGGATGTCAATTACCAGGAGGAGAGGGCCAGGATAGGTTTATCCAATTGTTTATGTGATTATTTGTCCTGGGCACCGCCTATAGATGTTATGGCCTCCTATTCAACCTGGCCCATTTCGCCTAGAGGTAGGTGGCTATTCATGCCGGCAAGGCTTAATGCCTTGCCTATCAAGATCTTGGAGGGACGACATGATGTCACTCCTTTTGCACAGAGATTATGCCCTTATGACCACTTGGTGGCCGAGACCACAGTCCACATAATGTGTACCTGCCACTTGTATGATGATTTAAGATCTCTCTATCTTGATGGGTTTTTTGTAGATTACCCGGGAAGGACGCGTGATATGCTGGTAGCTTTGGCCTTAGCCAATAAGAATGAGGGGGTGGTAACTCGGGTTGTTATGTTTTTGATCCAAGTTTTTGTTAGGAGGCAACAGTTTTTAGATTTCAAATTAATATTATCCTTTTGATTGCCCACTTTGAATTCTGAATTTTGGATCTAAACTTTTAGTATTATTATTATATTATTTATAGTATGGGTTTTATGATGATTGATTTATCTTATTTGTATCTGTATTTGTATACAATTTATGCTTGTTGTATGTTGGCTATGACGTTCGTCACACCTAATAAAGCCTGAAATTGATAGTGACAGTGGCCTCCACTGACACATTTGTTAACACCCTTTGTGTATCACCTGAAGAGGGGAAGCCTTGATTTCTACTAGCCAGTGAGGACTTCTGGGGGCATCAGGGACAGACATGCCAGAAATGGGGCAGGCTATGGGGATTTTTGCATCCCATTTCCAGCATGACTCCCTATGGAGCATCATGATGTCATGATGCTCTGTAATGAGTAGGGTTATGTCAGAGAGGGATGTTGTGGCTCCTTTTCCCTGTCGCTGCTGACATGGGCCCACCCCATCTGAATGAAAACCCAGAGGGAAGTGGTAGCTCCACTGGCAGTGACCCTCTCTCTTCTCTGAAAATGGCCACCTCTTCTCTAACTTTTATCACCTTCTTCTGGCCATACAAGGAAGGTGGAATTCCATGGACTCTCCCCTCACAGTGATTGGAAGAAGGGGACAGGATAACAAACATCTTCTGGGAAATGAAGTCCATCTCATTTGTACGGCCATCATCAGCAGTGGGTACTGCTGGGAAATTGAATATTTCCTTCATTTTGTTGGTGGGGCAGTGGGCAATTGTTACTAATTATTTTTACAGAGACAGCACAAGCAACATTTTCTTCTTGTTCCCTTTCTTCTTTGATCACAACATGGAGTCTCTCTGGTGAAAGGGAGTAAGATTTATTTTGATTTCTCACCCCAATTCTTGAAAGAGTCAAAACTTACAAATTTCTAGATGACTCAAATTTAGTATCTATTACCACAGGATCATGAATGTGCTACTCTGAAGCACTAAAAGAAACAGGTCGTTTAGCTCTGAGTGTAGATGCTCGTGGCACATGAGGTCCCCAGTTCAATCCTTACTGCTGACAACCCAACCAAAGTTACCAGTGAAATGGGCTCATGGACCTGTAGTGTGGCCACACCAGTAAAAGAGGCCAGATTCAGAAAATCCCACCAACTGACTACCACAACCACACTAATAATCAGGGTTCCTAGTTTTCTCTGTCAAAAAATTGGAATAATAATGCTCTTATTAAAAACACCATAATCTGTTGGGGGGGCATTAAAATTAGAAAGTATTGCAAATTATTCAATTTTTGTGACAGTTTGATGTACTGGATACCACTGCCACTCAAATAAGAAAATAAAACAATATCCCACACCAGCCAGCCCTGGTTAAATAGTAATAGTTAATCTAGGTTTTCTATTTTGCAAGATATGTCCACACAATCAGCATTAATGTATAATAGGACTACAATTAAATAGAATGAGTATAAGTCACATAAATATTGCCAAGCTTTTTTACCATTTTCTTGCAAAGGAATATCATCTTGTAGAGGGAACTGAGAACTGTATTTTTCTCCCCAGAAGGTATGTTGACATTTTCTGTGTTATCACTGAAGATTCTGATTACTCAACGAAAAAGCATCTCTTGACCATGGCAAATGCAGTCTTCAGTCATTAACACTTAAATTGGCAAAAAGTCTTTATTTCTCAAGCTAGGCTTAATGGACAAAAAATTGTACTCAAATGATCTAGAATTTTATAGGGCAGTGAACTTTAAACTTGAAGTCTAACAGAGGATTATTAATTGGAAAGCTGAAAGCAAAGTAACAATCTAATGTCACCACTAGACAGAAAACAGACCAGAAACTAAATCTATGCTGTAATGGTAATTATGGCTTGATTGAAGAGGCTCCATGTTGGGTAGGAGTGAGTGTACGTCTGTAACATTTTCTATTAGTTACAAAAACGAATGGCCATTCACGTTCGTAACTGTTTTGGATGAGTAAGTAAGTTTATTTATGACCTGTGCCAAAATACAAGAATGAATGAATAAACAAACGATTGTCATTTGCTTTCATCCATTTTAAAAAAGAAATGTAAAGTAAAAAATATTTTTTTTAAATCCCATGCAAGCACAAAGTGGCTGCCTGGGCCATTCTGCACATGCAAGCCATTTTCCAAATTGGTGCCATTTTGAAAAGGGACAGTCATTCTGCGCATGTGAAGAATGCTGCTGCCACCATCTTGGAATATGTTGCGCCTGCGCAGAATGGTCCGGCAGCTATTTGCACATCGATTTTTTTTTTAAAAAATTAAAAATAAATTAAAAATTAAAAATCATTATGCATGCACAAAACGGACACCAGACAATGTTGTGCATACACGGAACAGCCCAACAGCCATTTTATGCATGCACAGTGATTTCTTAGGAAAATTAATTTTGTAAAAAAAAAATTAAATGGAAAAAAACCCCCACAAATGTTTCGTTTATAACACTGACGCCCCTGAAAACAATGAAAATGGAAACTAAATGAAATTAAAATGGAAAGTAAAACAAAAATGAATGGGGTGCCTTCTGTACACCCTTAATGTTAGGTCATGCCATCTGCAGCTGGGGTCACAATCCCAGTTGAAATTTGATATACTTTATATAGTTTTGTTGCTTACTTGAGTCCCAGAATTATATATAAGCCTCAAAGTAGGGTTGAAAAACCATAAAGCTTGCAAATCACTGTTGTTCTGGGAATTAACCTGAAACTCTTATCATCGATCATCACTATTTGATATTTGGCAGGATCCAGGCTATCCGACCTACTCTAGCAAGGGCCAGATACTGAGTGATATCTGCCATTTATCACCCAGCATATAAACCGGATAACCATTTAACCGATTTACCATGTTACTGCATAATACCATAGTGCACTACTTAACGTATAGTCATTTACCATTTGCCCATAATTCCTTACCTCTTTATTTCATTCTTCTTGCCTCCCCCCACCCTCGCCAACCAGGTTTCAGATGAGTAGTGGCAACATTCAGTTACGTGATCACTCAGTAATATGAAATTACATTAACCACAACACCATGTATTATACCGTTATTCTGTTTGTTGGTTATAATTGGTTTACAACTGAATAGCCATCAGACTATACAAAACATCAGACGTTAATCACTGATTATAAATTTACTAATTGTTTCAGCTCTAATTAGGAAGTAGTCTTGGAAAGAAAACTTCTGCGCTGGTCGGAGCTCATCTGGAGTCCTGTGTCCAGTTCTGGGCTCCACATTTTAAGAAGGACATTGGCAAATTGGAACAAGTTCAGAGGAGAGCAACAAAGATGGTCAGGGGTCTGGAAACAAAGTCCTATAGGAAAGATTGAAGGAGCTAGGTATGTTTAGCCTGGAGAATGTTTAGACTAAAGGGAGAGATGATAGCTGTTTACCTATATCTGAAGGGCTGTCACATAGAAGATGGAGCAGACTTGTTCACTGTTGCTCCTGAGGACAAGATTAGAACCAAAGGGCTCAAATTACAAGGAAGAAGATTTCAGTTAAACATTAGGAAGAACTTCTTAACAGCAAGAGCAACTGTTTGACAGTGGAACAGACTTCGTGGGGAGGGGGGGCTCTCCTTCGCTGGAGGTTTTCAAACAGAGGCTCTATGGCCATCTGTCAGGGATGCTGTAGCTGTGGATTACATGCACTGAGCAGGGGGTTGGACTAGATGACCTCTGAGGTCATTTCCAACTCTAAGATTCTATTATTTTACCAAAGGGTATATTTTCCAAAATGTCTCTATGAGAACCAGTGAAGTGGATAACATATTGGACTTTGATGAGGGAGACCAGGGCTTAAATCCTGTCTTAGCCATGAGCTCACTGGGTTTCTACCTCTCAACTTTCATCTGAAAAATCATCAGGGTTGTGAAGGTAAACAAGATTAGGACTGCAAAGAACTCTGAACACTGAATGTGCATATAAATTATGAAACAATAATGACCTCAGTGATATGACAAGTTAGATTTTTTCAGATGCCATGATAACATCACCACGGGTAAACAATAGGTCAAACTGGCACTGCTGCCACTGTAAGCCCAGGGTAGTAACATGGCATCTGAAAACACCCTTAGATATTATGTTTGGGTTTAGGATTTGCTGGAATATCTGCATAACTGTATTAAAGCTATTCTCTGGAATACTGCCAAGGAAATTGAGTTTTATTGGAAATTATGACCGCTTTTATTATCTGCAAGCAACCTTTTAAAGCTAGCTATTACATTATTGAGGAAACATAAATATTTATGAGTGGGAAAAAGCAGATGTTTCTTTCAGAAATGAACTGAGGTCTGTGTTAAATTATGAGATTGTGAGAGATTCACCGCTCATATAGACAACCAGTATAAATGAGGAGTACCTGCAGACAGATAACTAGTTTTGAAACTAGTAGGTATGGGCGAACAGAACCGAGTTCGGAAATTCGGTTCAGTTTGGAAATTCGGTTCGGTTTGGTCGACCGAACGATTCGAGTTCGGTCCGAACTCTGAACTTCCGAACAAAGTTTAGAAATTCAAACCCCATTGAACTAAATGAAATATTATCTTTTAGGGATGGGTGAGTTCAGAAATTCGGTTCGGTTCGAAAATTCGGTTCAGTTCGGTTCGATCGACCGAACTGGTCAAGTTTGGTCCGAACTCCGAACTTCCGAACTGCATTCACCCATCCCTAGAAACTAGAGGAAGTGGACGATTGCACCCATGTACTTGCAAGGGGAAATTCTAATGACAAGTACATAATTCATGAGAGAAGCAGGTCATTCCTTTTCACAGATTGGATAATGCAGCTTCTTAAACTTAATGTTAAAGCTTGTGTAGCTGAGGTCCCAGAAGATTAGTCCCCACCACTTATGCTGGATGCTTTGGCATCAATGTGGTTTCCACATGAGTTGGATGGTAAAACCACCTCTCCTCACTCACCAGTGTCAGTTTTAGGCATTGCTTCCTGCTGGCCATGGTGAATGCTGAGGGGATTATTTATTAGCTGTTAGCATAAACTTTAACCAGATACTAATGACAGGAGATAAAATATCCAGGGTAATTACACATAATGAAGTGTAAACAGCTGGCTGAAAAGCCCAAAATTGATTGGGTGTTTAATCTGGTAGAAGGAGTGCTTTTTACAATATCATCCATGGGAACATCTTATGACTACTGCTAATTTCCCTCTACATATGACTACCTTCAATAGCTGGAGATGACAGAAGGTACAATCCCAATCATTTTAACATGGGTCCTTTTTAAATGGACTGGGGACATGGGGTATGGGTGGAGGCAGTGGCGTGCGTGCTGCCCAGCACAGAGACTCACATGCACCTCCACCAATCTCCACTCCTCTCTAAGCACGGAGGCAACTCTATTTTCCCCAATGCCTCGTGTAATGGGTGGAGGTGGGTGGAGCATGAGAGTCTGCACACACACCCCACCCATCCCCACCCATGGTCACACAGATGCCCCACCACCACCCAGTCTCCCACATGGGATGTGGGAAGGTGTCTCAAGTGAAAAGGGCCTAAGTTGCATTAGGTCACAGCAACACTGATGTAAGCTGTTTCCCTGGTTCCACCATGTCACAGCCATTCAGAGATGAGATTCCCCATCTCACTTATGCCCTACGGGTGTGTACCAGGGCCCCATGTCATTTCTTTCTTTTCGTTACCGTTTTCATTATTAAAATGTTTTGTTTTTGTTGTCGTTAGTAACAAAATGTCATTTTTCATTATCATTGTCATTATCAATATCACTACCGATTTCAAATAATTGATATTGATATCGATTTCATGTGCCAATGAAGATTTTATTTTTGGTATCGTGATCGCACAAGACCGGAAACAATACCAAAACAGGAAATGATACTTTGATCAGCTGTACGGTGGCAAGGTGTGTGGCTGACTGGCTGTGTGTGGCTATGTGTGGCTAGTTAGCTGTGTCTGTGTGGGTTGTGTGTGTCTGTGTGAGGATGGAAGGAAGCAGGAAGAACATGAGAAGGAAGGTCAAGGTGGAGGAACAAATCATGAAGGAGGAAGAAGCCCAGGCTAGACCATCTCATGAGGTGGTGGAGGTGGGCAAAGGAGGTGCCACTGCCAGGTTTGTAAAATTTGTTTTTATTTATTTATTTAGTGTTCCATATAACTTCGAGGAGGGAGGGACAAGACGAATACTATCCTTTAGAGCGATCTGGCAGGTGGATAGTCAGGCAGAAGCAGCAGCAGCCCCCCAAGACATGCCAGGGACTCAATTTACAGACAGTAACCCAGGAGGGGCAAGACTTGTGTATATTATTTGTGGGTCTGTCAGAGAGAGAACTCTTTCAGAAGCAGCGGGCAGCAGTCAGTGGCAGTGGAAGAGCAGGCTGGCAGGCAGGCATGTGGGCAGTCAGGCATGAGCAGCAGCACCCCAAGATATCCCAGGCTCAACTTGCAGACAGCACCCCAAGAGGGAAAGAACTTGTGTGTATTATTTGTGGGTCAACCAAAGAGAGAGTCAGAGAGAGAGACTCTTGTGGCAGCAGCACTGGGCAGCAGTGTGTGATCATGTGGCAGTGAAGGAGCAGGCTTGCAAGCAGGCATTCATGTGGGTGGGTGGGCAGTCAGTCATGAGCAGCAGCAGCACCTCAAGACATGCCAGGGTCTCAACTTGGAGATAGCACCCCAGGAGGTGATATAGGTGGGAGAAAGGGAAAGAAGAAAGGAGGCAGCAGCACCGTCCATCCACTGGGAGTGGGAGAATTGGTATTGGACTGAGAAGGACTGGAGGCATCACCATGATTGCATAGTAGGTGCTATGTATTCTTGTTTCAGAGAGAGGGTGATGTGATGCTGGCAAAAGCCCCCAAATCAAGGCTGATGTCCCAGAGCCAAAGCAGGCCAACAAGGTCTGTGTTTTGGAAACATTTCCATAACCCAAAAGACGGCTTCGCACAATGCATGGTAAGGCAGGGGTCTGGAACAACAGGGAATGGATTAATGGATTGCCCTATGACCTGTTAGGAAGTCCCCCCCCCCCCCGAGACAGAGATAGACCAGCCACTTGTGAAAACAGGATTCAGGCAGTCTATGGCTTTATAGACCATTGGTCTGACCCAGTATGGCATTTCTTATGTTCCTATCTTCTTATGTTCTTTAGATCTGTGACAAAAACATCAAGAGGAGGCCACAGGGGACTACATCTGGGCTCATCACCCACATCGAGACTGTTCACCTCATTGAGATGAAGAGGAGTGCATCTGGTGGCACTGGCAGCACTTTGAAGGAGGAACAACATCAAGTAGAGGGGAGAAGGAAATCACTCAGGAAGAGGTGCCATCTCCTTCCCCCTCCATCTCCTCTGATGATTCCTCGGCCCCAAGTGATGAGGACACCCCTGAAATGAGGGCATTTCATGGGTCACTGAGGAAAATGGCAACCAAATACTTTGAGGGTTTCCAGGCCACCGCAAGGAATGTGGTAGAAAGTCTGGTGGAGCAGTACTGGGTGCTCAAGATAAGGAAGTGGCAGGCACAGGCATACGTGAATTATGTCAGCACCAAAAAGGATGGTGTGGAGGCGTTCCCCCAGTACCTGGTGTGCTGGAGACAAAACAATGTTGGGGGCCCTTGATGATGCAAGGTGGCATGGAGCAGAGTTCCCAAGGTCCCTACACCTCTGTCCCCTTTACCCCATGTTCCAGGGGACAGGAGAGAAGAATCTTATGTTTCTTTGTTTTTTCCCCTTTTTTGCACCTAATTCAAATGTTTTTTATCTTTATAGTTAATTTTTTTTTAAAAATAATAATTTAGTAAAAGTTTTATTTTTCACCAGCCAGTTATATTTTTCACTGTCCAGTCTGTTATCCCTCTCTGGTTCTTTTGGCAGGTGGCAGAATCTCTTTATATATACAGCTTGTCAGATCCCTACCTGACAGTAGCAGAACAGGTAACATATTGGTCCCAAGACGTGCCAGGGTCTCAGCTTGTAGACAGCACCCCAGGAGGTGCAGGTGGCAGCAGCAGAGCAGGTGGGTGGCAGTGGAGGATCAGGGCAGGAAGGTGGCAGATGGGCAGGCACGAGCAGCAGCAGCAGTACAGGTAGCGTATGAGCCCCAAGATGTTCTGGAGTCTCAGCTTGCAGACAGCACCCCAGGAGGGGAAGGGCTTGTGTGTGTGTGTGTGTGTGTGTGTGTGTGTGTGAGAGAGAGAGAGAGAGAGAGAGAGAGAGAGAGAGAGAGAGAATATCTCTGGAATCAGGAGTAGCAGCAGCAGGCATTGGCATGTGGCAGTGGAGGAGCGGGGCAGGCTGGTGGCAGGTAGGCGGGAACAAGCAAAAGCACTGGTAGTTTATTAGCCCCACGATGTGCCAGGGTCTCAGCTTGCAGAAAGCACCCCAGGAGGGGCAGGTGACAGCAGCAGAGCAGGGCAGGCGGCAGTGGAGGAGTAGGGCAGGCAGGTGGCGGGTGGGCACCGGCAGCAGCAGTAGCACTGGAAGTGTACTAGCCCCAAGACATGCCCCAGGGTCTCAACTTGCAGACAGCACACCAGTTGGGGCAGTACTTGTGTCTGTGTGAGTGTGCCAGAGAGTGTGCCAGAGAGAGAGAGAGAGAGAGAGAGAGAGAGAGAGAGAGAGAGAGAGAGAGAGAGAAAATGAGGCTCTGGTAGAGACATCAACAAGCATTGGCAGGTGCACTGTCTGCTCTTGCATAGAGATCGCCCAATGAGGGGCAGGCTTGGGAGCCCCGAAGTGGTGTGGCAATTTCAGATCACAGAGAGATCGCCACACGTGAGGTAGCCTTGGGAATCTGAGTTGTGATATATTATACTTGCTTACATTTCTTGGTTGGTCATTTTAAAGCCCTTGAGTGACAGGGCATCTTCAACTTGCAGAGAGATAGCCTTGGGATGCCCCCAAATGATTGCCCCATGGGTAGCAGGGCATAGGAGAGAGAGAGAGAGAGAGAGAGAGAGAGAGAGAGAGAGAGAGAGAGAGAGAGAGAGAGAAAATTAGTGAATGATTGGACTCACTTCATTCAATCGTGATAGGTGGTAGGCGGTGTAGGCATATAGGCACACATGTTGTGTATTTCTGTCTCATTCCGGTGGGTTTATTGCTGGGTGTGGGCATTGAGCATGAGCACATGCCACAGGTGCGCATCTCTCTGGTTCTGGTGTGTGGTAGCTTGGGCAGAATTTACCTCTCTCTCTCTCTCTCTCTCTGGTTCTGTATAGCGGTTAGCATTAGTTGGGGCAGTCCAACCACTACCTCTGTGTGTAAAATCCAGCTGTCAGATCCCTAACTGACACAAAGTCAAGACTTCAACTTGCAGATTCTGCCCCAGAGTGGCCTAATGGCACCATGTGAGGTCCCGTGGGGGTGGAATAATAAAGAGAGAGGTAGAGATTGCCCTGGTGGGGGCGAATAATAAAGAAAGGGGGTGGGGTGCAGCAGCCCCATCCAGTGTTTGGGCAAGAGGGGTGGGAGCAGAAAGAGACCTGGGTGAAGTTTCAAGTGTACCACTCCCTCCTCACTGAGTCCACCACCAGCTCAGGGAAACCCAGCAGCGGTAGGTTGACCTTGAGGAACAGCAATTGCTCCATCAACCCAGCACCCAGACTAGTACGTTGGGGACTCACAATATCCCCTGACTAAGAAAAAGACTTGTTCGCTGGACACTCTGGTTGGTGGGCAGGACACCAGTTCCTGTGTCACCCTGGCCAGGGCCTGCCATACATTCCCCTTCTCCACCCAGTACTGCAGGGGATCACTGCTGTGGTCTAACACTGACTCCTCCAGATATGTCTCCACTGCCATCGCCACAAAGTCTGGCTCCTTCTGCTTCTGCTGCTATCAACCTCCTCCCCAATCGCCTTTGCCCACGTCACCTGCCCTGCCATGGTTCAGTTGGTGATGGGCCTGGCCACCGAGGAGCTGCTGCTGCTGGCCCTCCTATCAGATCTGCTGCTGGGGGTGCTCTGCATGTCCTCCCTCCTGTTTCTGTTTTGCTCCTCCTTATGGCCATGCTGCCACCACCATATAATCCCCTCAACTGCATGCACCCTCTCCAACACAGTATGCTTCCTCAGGGTGAAGTCTGATGTGCGACATGCCACACTCACCTTCACCCTGAGGTAGAGAATGGTGGAAGAGAGAATATAGACCTTCCCCAATCAGGGAGTCAAAGAGACTCTTGAGTCCCTCCTTCAACTTTCGTACCAGGGCCACCACCTCTGGTACAAGGCCACCACCTCTGCCCTCCCCACTCCTTAGTCAGCTAAGAAGCCTGCCATCTGCCTGACCAGAATACAGACCATGGGGGTGACCTGGCTCATGCAGGACCTACTACTATTCCACCAGATGCTCTAGCATGAGGTAGGTGGAGTTTCACCTCATACGTCCTGCATGAGGCAGTGCTGCTGTGCCCCCAGCTCCACCTGCTTCTCCCGCACGAGGCACCCACCCTTCACACACTTATTAAAATACTCTGTGGCTTTTTTGCCCTTCTCAATCAGCTCGGTAAGGGGGCTGATGCTGCAATGTCCCTTGTTCTCCCCCAGGGCATGAAGCATCCTTCACCACCAGGTGAAGGATGTGGGCAGCACAGGGGATGTGCCAGAACCCGCCATCCTGCACATTGGCCACATTGTATCTGACCACGAACCCCTTGGTGAAAGGTGCTTCCTCGCTTAGACACCCCTCCACCATGGTGTTCAAGGCTCCCCTTACGTTGATGGCAGTGTGGCTCTCGTCCATTATCTGGGCATGAAGCAGGGCCCACCTGTACACTGCCCCCTCACCCCTTCCACCTACCGCTCCTCCTCCTGCCACCTGCAGCTGCCACCAGTGAGCAGTCAGGGCGAAGTAGGCATGTTGTGCATTTGAGGTGTTCCAAATGTCCATTGTAAAATGCACAACTTCCCCACCTTCCCTGGCTAAATGCTCCCTCACTCGCTCCCTGGCTTCCCGTTATAGGGAGGGCACCACCCACCTACTGAAGGTGGTGCGTGAGGGCATCTGGTACTAGGGCACAAGCAGTGACACCAGTCGGCAGAATTCCTGGTTCTCCACTATGTTGAAGGGCTGGTCATCCAGAGCAAACATCTCACCCACCCGCCTGGTGATTTTGATTTCCCCTGGAGGATGCCATCCACATTGGAACTGCCCCAACCCCAGTTCCTCCATACTGGCCTAACTTCCCTTCCAGTTCTAACATCTTAGCCCAATGCATACTTCTCAGGTGGGAGAACATTCCGCTGTTGCTGTGGTTTCCCCTTTTATCCCCACACTTCACCACCTTCCTGCAGTGAACACAGGCCACCTCACTGATGTCACCTGCCCTCACTGACCTGAAATGGTGCCACACAGTCCCCCTGGGGCATCCTGTTCTTTGTACAAATGCTGCTGGGGGCCACTGCCTCTGTCCTCAATGGGGCCACAGGAAGATCATCACAAACAGAAGTCTACTCTGTCTCCTCCTCACTCCCCTCATTGCCCAGATCCATGACACCCATGATCAAGCTGCTGCTGCTGCTACTGCATTGTAGCACAGAAGAGAATGCCTTGCTGCTATCCACAGAAACACTGGGGTAGAATGAGAATAATGGGCTGCTTGCTTTGCTGCCAAGGACTGGGACGTCTTTAAATAAGTCCTCCCCCAAATCCTCCAAATCATGGCGGGTGATGCAGAGGGGGAAGCCTGCCCAACAGGAGAGGTGGGTGCCCCAGCCCCTGCATCACTCACAGCAACAGCGACAGCACCCACATCACCAGCACCATCATTCCTCCCCACATCAGCTGCCCCCAGTGCAATATCACTGCTGCCAGTGCCAGCTGCTGGTACTTCAGGAGGGGTGCACTGCTGCTGCTGCACCTCACCTTTGCTCCCTCCTCCAGTGCCAGTGCTAGTGGAAGGCTGGGACTCCTTGCCTCCCACAGATGCCTTTCCTCCAATAATTTCTGCCGCCTCTTCCCCTGATAAGATCTGCAGTTTGGGGGTGAAAAATGCTGGTCTCTTAATTTTGGGTAGTGGGTTGCCACCAGTGGCAGAAGTGTCAGCACTGGTAGACTTGCCAGTTCCCCCACGCCTACGCTCATGCCCTCTACCAGAGCCACCTGCCCCAAACTTTTCAAAAGCTGAACTCCTTCCTTTTTCATTGTGATACAGAAAGAACTGCACACAATATATACTGTACACAATATATAGTTTTATTTATATAATATATACAGAATCTAAGCTAAACCCAACCTACGTATAATACAAAATATTCCTATCCTATAATCCTAATATATATGTAATAAAACAGCCTAGTATCTCTCTATCTATCTATCTATCTATCTACAACTAATATCTATTATCTATATAATATATGGACAGGGGGAGACAGACAGGGGAAGGGAAAAGGAAAACTCATATATATACAACTAATATCTATATAATATATGGACAGGGGGAGACAGACAGGGGAAGGGAAAAGGAAAATTAAGAGGTATATGTTTACTATCTCTGTTGTATTTCTATAGTCTACTAATCTATCTATCTATCTATGTATCTATTGGGGGAGCATAGCTCAAGTGGTAAAAGCATGTGCTTTGCATGTATAAAATCCCAGGTTCAGTTCCTGGAATCTCCACCACAGGATTCCTTTTAGCATGCCTGGGGGAGGCCTCTGCTGGGGGCTTGGAGGGGTCTCAGGTAGCACATCGGGATGGCCTCTGCCAGAGACCTTGGAAGAGCTGGATTTGGACCCAAATTTAAACCTCCTGCTGCTGTGTCAGGTTGTGACAATACTGGGCTAAGATGGACCATTGGTCTGACTCAGGGTGTCTTCAGACGTTACGGGGCCGCTTAGCCCCATACCGAAAACAACCCATTCATTCCCCACTGGGGTCACCCCGTCACGCCATATCAGACGTGCCAGGGGGATCCCGGTGGGGAATCTGGGAGGCGCATCCCCCTCCACGCACCCCGCCGCCCGCCCTCCGGGGAGATGGGCAGGCGGAAGGGCCAATGCGGCCGCCGCGGTGGGCCGGATGCGCCATGGCCCGGGATCCCACCGGGGATCCCGGGCTGTGGCAACTGGCCAGAAGTTACTTTTTTTGGGTCCCCACTGGGGATCTTTTTGACCACGCTTCCCGGGACATTCCCCCGGCTAGCCCGGGAAGCGTGGTTCAAATTGACCCCTTGCGGGTATTGACCATGGCGAACATCTGGTGGCCGCCAAACAGACGTTCGAGACACAGTGACCACAGGTGGGTATTCACCGTGCGTCACTGTGATCTTGTAACGTCTGAAAATACCCTCAGTTAGGCAGTTTAGTTTAGTCTATCTATCTAAACTATACTACGTATATCTATTTCTCTATATATGTGTATCTATAGGGGGAGACAGGCAGGGGAAGGAAAAAGATAATATATAAGGTTAAGGAATAAGAATTGGGAAGGGATTAAGGGATATATACGCTGCAAGCACCAGCAGATTCTGCAAACGCACCCTGACCAAGCAAGAGCCATCACAGAAACAGAGTGAAGCAACTCAGCCCTGCAATATTAGGGTTGAAGTGCCCTCCTCCAGAGCTCTCCTGATTGGTTCTGGGAGGCAGAGACATTGAGCAATCTCAGGGCGGCATTCAATGGCTGGGACCTGCTTGTGCTGCTCATTGGCCAGAGATACATCCATCAGGTCCTTCCCCTCCCAGTTCATGAGTTCAACATTGTTTCTGGCTCAGAGATGTCTGCTCCCTCCTCTTCTCTCAAAAAAACCAACTCCAGGCAATAACAAAGTGAATAATGGCTTTTGTTATTGTTTTTGATTTTATTCTTATTTTCTGTTGTTTTTGTTATTGCCATTTTCATTTTCATTATCGATATAACATATATTGTTTTGGCTGCAGTCATAAATAGATGATGATGATGATGATGATGATGATGATGATGATGATGATGATATAACAAAAACAATATGGATGAGTGAACAGAACATGGTTTGGATGTTCGGACGTTCGGTCATCTGGTTCGAAACCCGAGCTCGGGTTCGGTTGTTCGGTTTGGCGAAGTTCGATTTGGCCGAACTTGGCCAAGCACTCAAAAATAGCACTATCAATACCAATACCGAATTTGAAGATTTTTTTGGGTATCAGTATCATTTGACCCTGAAACCACCCCTGGTCTCCACCCCTGGTGCTAGGAAGTCTGCTCCTAAGCTGATTCCCCCTTCCAGTCACATTTTTCCCATTCAAAGTCACATTTTCCCCAACCCCGAACTCAACCAAACTTATCTGAACTTTTCCGAACTGTTCAGAAGTTCGAACGTTCAGTTCGGATGTTTAGTTCTGACCTCCGAACATCCGAACCGCATTCACCCATCCCTTAAAAAACAACGTGCACACCCCTATTATGTTCCAAATACTGTAAAATTGGAGTAGCTCCACTGACCTCTGTGGAACAGATTTGGAACGTTACAATGGTGTGAATTAAATTAGTTTCTGTCCCATTTTCCATGACTGTTCTGCATATCCATCACCTTTGTAAAACAAAACTCCTCATTTGGAATTCCGTGCTGGTGGAGACCATCAACCGTGTGGCCCCCAAGCATCCGTTCCCGAATCGCCAGCAACACATGGCGGTATGTGTTGGTATATGGAGGAGCTGCAGCGGATGAAGCAGGAAGGGTGGTGGTTAGAGCGACGGTGGCATCACTCGCATACTGAAGTTGACCAATTGTGACATAGAGTCTGGTTACATACCTATTCCGTTGCATCCCCTAAGTCCTGCCCAGCTGAGCTTTTCTGGGTGGTGAGGGGGCTGGTCAGTCTGGCCTCACTCCGCCTGGATTTAAAGTAATCAAATGCCCACTGTGATTTGTTTGTGGACTTTTTGTGGATAAAATCGCTCAAATCCACCACAGTTTTCATGCAACTTTTTTTGCAGTAGGTGAGCCAGAGGCAGTAGAAGCCCCTTCTTGTCCTGTTTTGTGGGATGAATTTCAGGATTTGTTGCCCTCAGATGCAGGGGATTCCCTTGGGACTGTTAGATCCACTTATTGTGAATTAGATCCATGCCCATCCTGGCTGGTTAAGGCTAGCTTAGGACCGTTGTTGGCTGGGATAGTCAATGCCTCCCTGGGGAGGGCAGGGTGCTGTACTGTCTCAAGGAGGCTGTGGTGCGGCCCCTGCTCAAGAAACCATCATTGGACGTTGTCACCCTGGCCAGCTATCAGCCAGTCTCTAACCTTCCCTTTCTAGGGAAGGTTATTGAATGGGTGGTGGCTCGACAGCTTCAGGGACATATGGATCGGGTCAATTTTCTTGATCCCTCACAGTCTGGCTTTCGTCCGGGTTATTGCACAGAGACTGCACTTGTGGCCTTGGTCGATGACCTCTCCTGTGAGTTGGACCAGGGTCGTTTGACCCTGTTGATTCTGTTAGATCTCTCGGCTGCATTTGATACCGTTGATCATGAGTTGTTGGTGACTTGGCTGCGGAACCGGGCAGGGATTAGCAGGACTGTTCTTGAATGTTTCTGCTCTATCCTGGCTGGGAGAACCCAACTTGTGGTGCTGGGTTATTTTTCATCCTCTCCCTGGGGTCCTGCAGGGTTCCATCTTATCTTCTCTCTTGTTCAGTGTGTAAATGAAGCCTTTTGGGGAGGTTGTCAGGGGGTTTGGTGTAAGGTGTCATCAATATGCTGATGATACCCAGCTATATCTCTCATTTTCATCTGACAGAGGTCCAGCAGTCTCATTGCTTACCTGGTGTTTGTCAGCTGTGGGGGACTGAATGAGGGCGAGCCACCTGAAGCTAAATCCTGACAAGACGGAGGTGATAGTTGTGGGGAAAGTCGAGGGAGTGATGGCCCCCATCATTGATAGGGTCTGTATCGCAGATCCGTAGTCTGTGGGTGCTCCTGGATTTGCAGGTTCACCTGGATGTGGTGAAGGGGGCATTTCACCAGTTACATCTGGTACATTGGCTTAGGCCGTATGTCTTGGACTTGGATCTGGCCACAATTGTCCATGCTTTTATTACCTCTAGACTGAAATACTGTAATGCACTCTACAGGGGGCTACCCGTGGTGCTGGTTCAGAGACTGCAGCTGGTGCAGAATGTGGTGGCTCGTCTCCTGACTGGGACAGGCTGACATGAGCACATTACACGAGTGCTTCACTCTCTGCGCTGGCTGCCGATAGTCTTCTGGGCCCAATTCAAGGTGTTGGTGTTGACCTTTAAATCCCTAAATGGCCTGGGCCCAGACTATTTGCAGGACCGCCTCACCCTCTGGACCCTGGATTGGCCCCTGAAGTCAGACGGGGGTGCCCTCCTCGGGGTACCCCAGGTTTCCCTGGTGTCTACCTTGAGTGTTTTCTGTGCTGCATCATGGCTGTGGAACTCCCTCCCATTGGAGGTCCACTTGACCTCTGACCTCCCCTCTTTCCATAGACAGTGTAAGACCTGGCTGTTCCACCGGGTCTTTACCGAGGGAGATGGGTTGGGTTAGGGAGGGTTTGGGTATGGGTTCTTTTAATCTGGGGGTTTTAGGTTGTTTTAATTTTATTTTAGGTGCTATGTATTTTAAAATGTTGTTAGCCACCCCAAGATGCTTATAGCAGGAGGGGGCGGCATATAAATTTTAATAAAATAATAATAATATGCCCAAAAGCATCGTTTTCCATTCCCTATTCATGCTCTTATTAGTATTCAACTCCTCTGTGGCTATGATGCAAGGACAACTGCTGGTGCAAGGAATACTTGTGCAAAGAAATGTTGGCGTGTGTCCTGGTTACTCTGATGGAATTCAGCAACTCTTTTCTCTTCACAATCTGTTAGGTAACATGTGAAGAGCAGCTGCTCTGATCACACCATTGCCAACTGCAGTGTCAGTTAGATATATCAATGATTTAAAATGTCTCGATTCCACATAGTCAGGTATTTTTTATTGGTTTACAAGGCTGAGGTAAGAAGTAGGGATGGGGATTTCAGATTTGCATTAATATGTAACATCCTGTGTAACAGGGCCCCACTTGACTGTGGGGTACGTGTTTGCAGAATGGGCCCCAAAGTAGATTGTCATGCCTGAGATGAGTCTCACAACAGTTTATTATTTCCCCAAGCTCTCATTAAGTCAGACACCAAACCTCTGGCCGCCCATAGTCCATATGCTTGAGCCTAGTCAAACCACAACCAAAGTCCCAGGCTAGCTCTTTGACAACTCAGTTCTTGCTTGCCAGGCTTCTAGTCTGCTTCCTTCCAGGACCTCTCTGGCGTTCTCCTCAGCGGTCAGGAGCAGACTGCCAGAGAGGTCCTGGAAGGAAGGAGACTAGAAGTCTGATTTCCCATGCTACTTTTCTGCAGGGTCTCAGTGGTCTTCTTGTTGGGGAGTATGCTCCTCTTGGTTGCATTTCTCCAGTCCTGTTGCCATCAGGTCACTCAGCTTCTGTAGCTCTGGATCCACCCAGTGTACCCACTTAGGGAATACTGAAAGAGTGCTATAACTGTGGGCAGTGGGGACACTTATACAGAGGTTGTCCCTCTCGAACTGAAGGGAGTTATCAGAGGTGGAGAGCTCTGAAACGTCGTTATCGCTGTGTGCAAGAGCGACATATAAGAGGTACTGCCCCACTGTAAAACAAAGGCTTTATTGGGACTGTAACAAACCAGGACATATAAGAAGGTAATGTCCTGAAGGAAGAAGAAACCTGGATCTGGATGCATGAGGGGCAAAGAATTAGCCTAGGATTGTGTTAGGCTATCTAGGCTTGTGTTATGGACTTGTGTGCAGAATACAGAAAGACTGGCCAGAGGTTTAGTGCCTGACCAATGGACTTTAGGTTGGAAATAAACTATTTAAGGATTTTACCCTTGCGTAAAACTTTTCTTGGGACCGATCCTGACAACACTTGCCCACAGTCAAGTGGGTCCCTGTTACAGCCTGTAATGGGTTACTCATAAGCAGGTGGTAATCAGTCTGCCATTTACAGATCCACTGTTACAGGTCCATATTTTTCCACACCCACAGATCCTGGGGCTCTGGAGTCTTCTTACCGGTCTTGGGGGACTTGACTTGAAGCACCATCACTGCTATGGGGCCTCTGTCATTCTCCATTGTTGCGGCACACTCCTTGCTCCAGATTGTGCATGTGAAAAATGGCTGCCAGGGCCATTCTCATCTGCAAAATGGCCCCAACTGGCGGCACTGTCATTTTGGCCACTGCCATTTTGGTTAACGGCAGCAGCCATTTGTGCATATGCCTTTGGCCATTTTAGACATACGTAATCTGGAGCAGGGAGTGTGTTGTTGTGAGTGAGCCTGTCAGAGCCCCCACAGCAGCTGTGGTGCTTCAATCAAGCCCTAAGAGGTAGGTAAATTAGTACTACACCGGGGCGCTAGGAAAGGGGGGAGGTCAGACCCACTGTCAAAAAGAATGGGTGTGGGTTTACTGATTGATTTCCCATTGACTTCAATGCCATTAACTTCGATAGGAAATTTTCTCATTGAAGTCAATGGGAAAAATCCAAAACCATAAATCCGAATCTGGAATTAAATCTCAATTCCCACAAGAAACAAAACAAGGAGAGAGAGAAATGAAACAGAATTCCCTCTGGTGGACTATCCTTAGTAAGGAGTACCAATTGTGTAAGCACACCTCTTCTATTCTTCACAGAGGCAATGGGTGAAAACAGACATGACGCTAACCACCCTTTAACCACCCTTGGTGGTTATTTATGCATGTTGCAGGGTTGCATAGGGCACCAATACAGCCCTGCAATATGCATAAATAACCACCAAGGGTGGTTAGCATCATGTCTGTTTTCACCCAATGATTCACAAACCCCTTACTCCCAAGTGAAGCCCAGAGGGTGTGTGGATCACAACCATAGCATTCACTGTGAAGTAGGACTGAAACTCAGCACTTGGGTTTACATAGTTTTTACCAAGTATCCCAGTCCTTGTCTCAGTTTTGCCGAGTACCCAAGGAATTGGCCCAGCTCTGGGTAACTCCTGGAATGAGAATAGCGGTGGCTGCATAAAGGGGGTGGGGAGAGGATAGCAGGGGTAAGAATTCTTGCAAAATAACCTTTGAAATTTATACAGATGGACCATGCCTGTACATTTCAAAAACTAGCTTCCATCTTCCCACAGCAGCCGATAGGCAAAAGCCGCTGGGACTCTGGGCCCTTCCCAGCCCATCAGCTAATAGGCAGGGAGGGGAAAACCCCAGGGGCTCTTGCCTGCCCCCTTCCCTCCCTATATCTCTAATGCTTCCAGAACCTGAAAGGCAACGGGACTCTGGGAGAACTGAGAAACCAAACATGCATTTAGAGAAATGACAATGGTTATTAGCACAGCCAGCTAAACCTTCTCTCAAAATAAATCAATTTTTAAAAGGACAAAAGTAGGCTCAGTAGTCTATGGTCATCACTCCCAACTGCTTTTCAGGATATGGAGAGTGACCCAAATCAAAAAGGTCAGCCCTGGGGTGCTACTGCGCATGCGTCAGGGTTAGTCGGGCATAGCCGGAGCTCTCCATAACCCCGTCAAAAAAAGCCAAACAAAAAGGACAAAGAAAGCGAGTAAAAGAAAAAAAAAGGGAAGGAAGTATGTCTAGAAATAAAGGTAGACAGGAAAAAAACACGATCAAAAGATTTTGCGAGGCAGCAGCGGGATCGCAGGAGTCGGAGATGGAGGGAGAGGCTGTAAGTAAAATGGCGGCTGTGCGCGCTGGGACGGAGACAGAGGCAAGTGAAGACAGATTTGATCAAGTAACAGCCATGTTCAAAGAAATTAAGAAAGACTGTAAAGATATTAAGAGGGAGTTAGAGGTGGCACAGAGAGAGAGGGTCAGCCTAAAGGAAGATACAACACAGTTAAAACTTCTCTGCTCATCTTCTTCTGAAGGGGGGGGCAGCAAGGAGGTCTCTTCCCACCTGCATGCACCCCACTAATGGATCCCCTGTTTCCAGGGGGACCTATATCAGGGGTGCACATGGGTCCTGCGTGCAGTCTCACTTTGGGTCGCTCTAGGATTAGGGGATCCATTATGTGGGTGCATGTCGCTGGGAAGAAGCCTCCTCAATCCCCCCCTGACACTCAGAAAAAGCTGAGCGAGGAAGTACCCAGCTCAGCTGACCAGCACATGGGCTGGGGACAGGGAGGTTCAGGGAATAGCAGGCAGTGAGCAGCAGCCAGGACTAAAGGAACAGCAGGCCATAGGGTCAGCCCAGGGAGGTGTTGGTGCCACCGGGATCAATATCCTGGGGCATCCCAGGATGCTCCAGTAATACCCCCATTTTTGGGCACAGGGTATCCAAGGTATCCATTGGGTGCCCACTGGTGGTGCACAAAAATACAATATTATCTGCAGGTAGCAAAAGTTAGTTTCAGGGTAGTGTCTTAAAAACTTAAAAACAGTGTAGTAAAAACTCTATGTAGTTGCTTTGCCAGGAATAGTCTCTAAAATAACCCCTTTGATCATTCCTCTTTATCTTGGGAGTCCAGTGCAGCCTTTTTGATTGACTGATGTTATGGTTGTTTCTAATATTTGGTAACAGTTCATACTTGCTTGGAGATGCTCTTCTAATGAGCCTCTGGACTTAGTGATCCACATGCAAAGTTTAGAAGTTAAAAAGTCTTTATTAAATTCCCAAGATTTATCTCTTTTGCACTTTATTTTTCCCTGTAAAATTCTACCATCTCTAGATGTTACTGTGTATGTTTAGTCCAGTCTCTTCTTCACTTAGGGAAGCTGAGAAAAGAATAAATTCCAAAGTGTTTTATTATTGAAGCCTCCTGCTGTAACCTCCATAAAAACTGGTATTGAACTTTTTTGACCAAATGTGCAGTTTTCATCATTTCATTTTTAAACGGCATCCAGACCACTTGGGAAGATTATATACCAAATATTTCCCTTAAGACAGCAGAAAAGCTGTCGACGTCAGCAATCACCTCATGGCTGCTAGTCCACTGTGCATATCTTGGGGTCTAAGAATCATTAATCTTGCCTGTATCCTATCCTCACCTCTAGAAATGCAACAGATCATTCTAAGTTGTTAACATGAAACTTCAACTGGGTAAGAACAGACATGCATGTTCAGCTGGTGAAACCACTTGAAAACTCCCAGGCGACATGGGATTTTTCATGGGAGCCATCCCACCAGCTGCACATCCCAGGTATGGCCAGAAGCACAAAAAATGAGTGGGCAGCACCACCCACATTGTGCTCCCAGAGCCCCATCCCCTCCCATGATTAGCAGGCTGGCAGCCAATGAGATACAGTCATGGCTGCTGGTCATGATGGCTCATTGTTCAGGCTGGGAAAGCCACAGCCCTACAGACATGCTCTCCTGCTCTGACCCACTTTAGCCTGGTCAGGTGGGCCTTTGCCTGGGCTGCGACCTCAAAGGTTGTCAGGAGGTCACAACCAAGGCTTGCCCCCCAACACTGCCCAGGGCAATCTCAAGCCAACACCAGTGTATGTTTACACATGCCACCGGGTCCCAGGCCAAGGTTGTTCAAAGCAGGCCCAAATCGTGTCTGTTTTAACACTCTATCAGGTGTTAACAGATGTCTTCCTGGATGTCTGTCCCACCCAGGGGAGGGGGAGGGCTTCCCCTGGCCAAGAAAGTTCCAGCTGCAGGAATAAATATCCCCACAGTTCCCTAGCCAGGGAGAGGGGCGGGGAGTGACATACAGCCGTCCAATCATGTCACCACACTCCCAACATCGCCCCGCCTCCCCACCATGATGGGTAGCCATGGCTGCCTATTACAGGCAGCGATGAATGGGCGCTATGGCCACACACACACCCACGCCAGGAGGAGTCGGGGCCGGGAACAGACATTCCCACCCGGTTTCTCCCACTTAAGTTCAGCTGGGCAGCAGCCCAGACTATGGGCCTACAGTCCAAGCCCAGCCGTCATTCCACGCAGGGTTTCTTCCAGGCCCCCATCTGGCAGACCTGGAACAAACATACAGACATGATGCTTGCCCAGTCAAGTCAAAGTGAGCCTAACTGGGCCAGAGTCATGTCTGTTAACATCCTCGTTGCAACTTTTACTTCTCCTTAGCTCAGTGTGAAGACTTTTTATTTTACCCCCAGGAAAAAAATTCAACTTGTTTGTTATTTGAGAGACAAGGACAACAACTTTTGTTTTATTAGCTTGATTAATTCTTCTCACATAAGCAGCTTCCTGCTGCATCTGCTGAGTCAGTACAATTATTTTGCTGAGTTCCCTAGCTAGGTGCCATTCAAAGATGAGCACTTTATTTTATTTTTGTTAGAACTGATAGTGTTAGAGGTGGGAAATGTTCATACTGCCTTTCTATAATTATATTACCTAGTGCCTAGCAAGGCTGAAACAGATGAAACCTTTTTACCTTTTGAAGATTATACACACATTCATGATGGCTGACTGACTGACCAAATACTAGGGGTGTGCAATTTGCACTGTTTTAATTAGTTAGAAAAATGAATGGAGCCCCATTCGTTTTTGTGACTAATGTTACGAAAATGGATGAATAAGCAATTGATTGTCATTTGCTTTCATCCGTTTTCAATTTTTGTTGTTTAATTCTACATGTGTGGCCATTTCCAAAATGGTGATGGCAGCATTGGCACCATTTTGGGAAAGAGCATGCATGCACAGAATGGTCTAATACCCATTTTGCACAGGTGCAGTGATTTAAACATTTTGTAAAAATATTAATCTAATTTTTTTTTAAAAAAATCACTTGCACAAAATGGCTATTGGACCATTCTGTCTATGTGCCGATTTTCCTAAATGGCTCCATCAGTGTGACCTCAGCTGCCATTTGCACATGCACAGTGATTTTTCAAATTGTTTGTAATAAACTAAAATGAAGGGTGGAAATGTAGGATTGTTTACACACACACACACACACACACCCATGAATTGGTATTGATCTATAAGGCCCTTCATGGTCTGGGCCCCTCGTACCTCAGGGACCACCTCACCCTCTGGGCCCCAGAGCGGGGGTGCCTTCTTGGAGGTCCCCCGTGTTAAGCAGGGGGCCACAATGGAGAGGCATTATCGGTGGCCAGACCTTTGGAATTCCCTCCCGGATGAAGCTTGCCTAGCCCCAAGCCTTTTAACATTCTGGCGAATTTGCAAAACCTGGTTGTTCGCCAAGGCCTTTGGGGAGGGGGGAAGAGGGGTTAGGGAGGGGGGGTTGTTATTCCCAGGCCTTTGTGGAGGGGGAGGGAGGGTTACGGGGGGTTGTTATCCCCTCCACCCTTATTTATTGTATTCATTATTTTTATGTTCCCTAGCCGTGTTTTATTGTTGTAATTTTATGAGTATTTTAAAACGTTTTATATTTGTGTTTTTGTTTTTTGAATTTGTTAGCCGCCCGAGCTGTTTCAGGAGGAGCAGGATATAAATATGAATAAATAAGTAAATAAAAGGAAGGGTTTTTGTAAATGAATACAAAACCAAAAATAAATGGTGTCCCTTGTGCACACACACCTTTACTAAATACATCTTTGTGTGCCACGTGATAGTCACATGGGCCCTGATCCATGGTCATGTGTCCACCATACAATAGGCATATGCAATAATTCAGTTATTTTGGTTCAGTCTCTTCAATTAATTAAGGTGGTGGGTTTTGTGTGGGATTTTTTTTTTCAAGTCACTTTTACTACCTCTGTATTTCACTTTTGTTCACTTGTTTCAGTGCCATTGAACACCAATATGGTGCACAATGGTGTTATTGCACTATTGCTTATTAGTACAATAACAATGGGTGATTTCAGACGTTACGAGATCACGGTGAACCACACTGAACCACGCTCAACCCCCCCGCGGGGCCAAAGGGCCCGGAACGTCTGAACGGCGTGCGCCAGATGTTCATCACGCTCAATACCCACATGGGGTCAGGTTCAACCACGCTTCCCGGGCTAGCCGGGGGAAGGTCTCGGGAAGCGTGGTCAAACCAACCCCCACAGGGAACCAAGCAAAAGTAA
>QEPC01002493.1:100659-113723 GCA_003113815.1 Sphenodon punctatus
GTTGATGCCTGCATAAAATTATAAATGTATGACAACGTTTGTGGTTAAGATATTGGGGAACTAAAGTCATTACCTCCACCCATGAAACATCCTGTTTTTATAAACTATTTTAAACCTCAATCTTGCAACCCATTTGTGCAACAAAAATGTTCCCTTGAGTGTATGCCTCTACTTCCCTAAATATGAGCTTACTCATATTTTCCTAAGCATTAACTAACAAGGTTAAAAGTTAAGCAGGGGAAAAGTTATCGGAAGACCAAATATGTCCAGGCCTTTATGTCCAAACTAAAGCCAATATGTTCAGACTATAGTCAATCTGTTAAACGCATCTCACATAGGTCAAAACTGAAGGTAACAGTGCGGGAGCACACAGCAAAAATGGACCACTCCCACGACATCGGGACCTCCCTGCTCCTGCACGCTGGCACGATGTGTGCCTGTGTGCTGGAAGGCACACCCCTGGGCACCCTGCCTGCCCAGGTCCCCATGCCAGGCCCCTCGGTGCCCCCAGCCCCTGCCCAGGCCCCCCAGCCCCCCCCACGCCCCCAGGGGCCACGCATCCGCCTCCCGGTGCCCCCAGTGCTCTGGAGGGTTCTGCCCCTCTGGTAAATGGCCAGGGGTCTGGGCACAGTCTCCCCACCACCACCCGCCCCCCTTCCAGGCCAGGGGCCAGCCCAGGACACTGCAGGGGACACAGACAGCAGGGGGGAGGAGAGCTCCCAGAGCTCCATGGGCCCCAGAAGGCATTCACGGGGATGGCCACAGAAGCGGGGGGATGGTGGGAAGGGGGGGAGGGTGACCTGATGGGGGGTCACGGAAGGGGACAGGGCGATGGAGGTGGGGTGGCGGGAAAGGGTGATTGTGTGCACTGTGGGGGTAATAAAGGCTGCTGTCAACAGTTCAGCTCATGCTCCTGCTTGTGGGGGCCAGGGCTGGGGGCCCAACTGTGTGGAGGCATGTCCAAGGAACCGGGTGTGGGGCCCCCAGGGGTGGGACTGCCCTCACAATGATTTCCGGCCGATATGGCTCGCAAGGGCGTTCCGGATCCGTTTGGTGTAACGTTACTCCCTGGGGTTCTCTGCGTTCATGTACAGGGGCACGGGACCGGGGGGCCAGCGGGGGTCTTGGTACTCCAGGGCCGCCCCCTCAGTTTTGAAGACATTTTGCAGCACGCAGCAGGCACCGATCACCAGGGCCGAGGTTGAGACGGTGTAATCCAGCCGCCCAGCTAGACTCCTCCAGCACTGCTTGAGGGCCCTGAAGGCACGCTCCACCACGGTCCGGCTGGAACACAGGCGGGTATTGTATAACACCTCCGCTTGGGTGCTCGGGACAGGGTAGACCTTCATCAGCCAGAGGGTGAGGGGGTAGGCAGGGTCCCCCAGGATACATGGGGGCATTGGTACCCCCTCAATCCACCTCATGCCCATGTCCGCGAAGTCCCCCCTGAACATGCGGGCATAGAAGGGGGAGATGGTCATTATCCTGGCGTCGTGGCTGCGGCCAGAATTGCCCGTGTACATATCGATGAACCGGCCACGGTGGTCCACCCCCCCCTGTAGGTGCAGGGAGTAGTATCCATGCTGGTTCACATACTCCAGGGCCTCCCCGGCGGCCGGGCACAGGATCTCGATGTGGGTGCCGTCCACGGCTCCAATGCAGTTGGGGAAGCCCCCGGCTGTGAAGCCCGCCATCACGGCGCCCTGGTCCACGAACTGGATGGTTCTGTCCAGGAGCACGCCCTCCACTGCCACGCACACATCCCACATGAAGCAGGTGACCGTGCTGAGCCCCACCCCGAAGTGCTGGGACACGGACCGGCAAGAGTCAGGCATTGCGAGGGCCCAGACCCCAGTGGCCACCCGCTGGACCATGGGGATGGGCTCCTGCATGGAGGTGTGCTCCCGCTCCAGCCAGGGTGTGAGGAGCTCCGCTAGGCGCAGCAGGGTGCCCTTGCCCATCCGAAGGTGGGCCCTCCAATCTGCCTCCTCCCAGTGGGCCAGGGCCCGATCCCACCACACCTGTGGGTGCTCAGAGACCCATAGGCTTCATGCTATGGGCATAGCGAGCAGGGAAGCCCCGCGGAGGGTCTCCCTTGCCCAGAGGAGGCACCTCGCAGCCCTGCGGAGCGCTGCAGGCCGGGTCAGGCTCCTGATGGCAGCCTGCCAAGCCCCCCAGGACATGTGCTGTGCCCGGAGCCGCACACGGGCTCTCCTGTGGGCGTGGTGGGCCCGGAGGCCCCCTGCGGCCGTCTGGGCCAGGGCAAAGCGCAGGCAGGCGGCCAGGTGAACCTCCGCAGTCAGGAGGCGCAGCTGCTCGGTGTGATCACAGAACCACTCGGCTGCGAGTGCGAGGAACATCCAATAGCCAGCTGCCCTGTCATGCTCCATGGTGGTGGGGCCCTGGTGGGGGCCAGGAGCACTTATACTGGGGCTGTGCTGGTGGGGCTGTCCGGGGTGTGGACCCTTGGGCGGGCATCCCCCCCCACCGGGGCTGGGGCCTGCAGACCTGCAGGTTGGCGCACCGGCAGGTGGAACCCCTAGCCTCGCCCCTGCATGGGCTCACGGGTCTGCATGTGCCCAGTACAGCTGCATTCCATCAGCTATCTCCACCGCCACCCCGGCCCCCCTCCCCGCGCTGTTTGCTACAGGATGGCCTTGAAGGTGCGATTAGGTGGGCAGTGTGCTCGCTGTTGTGCTGTGCAGATGTGTTGGGTCTGCACCCCATGCCTCACGCTGTTGTGCTACAATGTTGCAGGCCGCGGGCGCTTTCCCCATCCTGGGGGCCCCTCAGAGCCCCTTCTGGCCCTGGATGGTGTGTGTGCCCCCAGGGCTCTGTGTTATTCTCCCTGTCGTGCCAGACCATGGATGGCTGCCCATCCACGGGGCTCCCTCTCCCAAGCCCCCTAGGGGCCCTCCATATCTGGGCCTTCTGCGAGACCATGCCTCTGTGCGACCTGTGGCTTACCCCAGCCGTGCAGCTGCTCCTGGGCACCCTGGGAAGCCATGCGGGTGCCTTTGAGAGCCTGAACTCTGGATTTCATTACTTCGGCTATGAGGCGAGCACCCGCACTTGCCGGATGCACTTGGAGGCCCTGGGGCTGGTTCGTTTCCCTGAGGGGCGCATCCCGGAGAAGCTTTGCTCTCATGTGCCCTGGCCTGGGTCCAAGACCGTATCTGCGCTGGTGGTGTGCAGCCTGGGTGCCTACATGGAGTGCCTTGCTGAGGGTGGGCCTGATCCCTTTGAGGCCTACTACTTGATCGCCCACCNGGGGGGGAGGGTGACCTGATGGGGGGTCACGGAAGGGGACAGGGCGATGGAGGTGGGGTGGCGGGAAAGGGTGATTGTGTGCACTGTGGGGGTAATAAAGGCTGCTGTCAACAGTTCAGCTCATGCTCCTGCTTGTGGGGGCCAGGGCTGGGGGCCCAACTGTGTGGAGGCATGTCCAAGGAACCGGGTGTGGGGCCCCCAGGGGTGGGACTGCCCTCACAATGATTTCCGGCCGATATGGCTCGCAAGGGCGTTCCGGATCCGTTTGGTGTAACGTTACTCCCTGGGGTTCTCTGCGTTCATGTACAGGGGCACGGGACCGGGGGGCCAGCGGGGGTCTTGGTACTCCAGGGCCGCCCCCTCAGTTTTGAAGACATTTTGCAGCACGCAGCAGGCACCGATCACCAGGGCCGAGGTTGAGACGGTGTAATCCAGCCGCCCAGCTAGACTCCTCCAGCACTGCTTGAGGGCCCTGAAGGCACGCTCCACCACGGTCCGGCTGGAACACAGGCGGGTATTGTATAACACCTCCGCTTGGGTGCTCGGGACAGGGTAGACCTTCATCAGCCAGAGGGTGAGGGGGTAGGCAGGGTCCCCCAGGATACATGGGGGCATTGGTACCCCCTCAATCCACCTCATGCCCATGTCCGCGAAGTCCCCCCTGAACATGCGGGCATAGAAGGGGGAGATGGTCATTATCCTGGCGTCGTGGCTGCGGCCAGAATTGCCCGTGTACATATCGATGAACCGGCCACGGTGGTCCACCCCCCCCTGTAGGTGCAGGGAGTAGTATCCATGCTGGTTCACATACTCCAGGGCCTCCCCGGCGGCCGGGCACAGGATCTCGATGTGGGTGCCGTCCACGGCTCCAATGCAGTTGGGGAAGCCCCCGGCTGTGAAGCCCGCCATCACGGCGCCCTGGTCCACGAACTGGATGGTTCTGTCCAGGAGCACGCCCTCCACTGCCACGCACACATCCCACATGAAGCAGGTGACCGTGCTGAGCCCCACCCCGAAGTGCTGGGACACGGACCGGCAAGAGTCAGGCATTGCGAGGGCCCAGACCCCAGTGGCCACCCGCTGGACCATGGGGATGGGCTCCTGCATGGAGGTGTGCTCCCGCTCCAGCCAGGGTGTGAGGAGCTCCGCTAGGCGCAGCAGGGTGCCCTTGCCCATCCGAAGGTGGGCCCTCCAATCTGCCTCCTCCCAGTGGGCCAGGGCCCGATCCCACCACACCTGTGGGTGCTCAGAGACCCATAGGCTTCATGCTATGGGCATAGCGAGCAGGGAAGCCCCGCGGAGGGTCTCCCTTGCCCAGAGGAGGCACCTCGCAGCCCTGCGGAGCGCTGCAGGCCGGGTCAGGCTCCTGATGGCAGCCTGCCAAGCCCCCCAGGACATGTGCTGTGCCCGGAGCCGCACACGGGCTCTCCTGTGGGCGTGGTGGGCCCGGAGGCCCCCTGCGGCCGTCTGGGCCAGGGCAAAGCGCAGGCAGGCGGCCAGGTGAACCTCCGCAGTCAGGAGGCGCAGCTGCTCGGTGTGATCACAGAACCACTCGGCTGCGAGTGCGAGGAACATCCAATAGCCAGCTGCCCTGTCATGCTCCATGGTGGTGGGGCCCTGGTGGGGGCCAGGAGCACTTATACTGGGGCTGTGCTGGTGGGGCTGTCCGGGGTGTGGACCCTTGGGCGGGCATCCCCCCCCACCGGGGCTGGGGCCTGCAGACCTGCAGGTTGGCGCACCGGCAGGTGGAACCCCTAGCCTCGCCCCTGCATGGGCTCACGGGTCTGCATGTGCCCAGTACAGCTGCATTCCATCAGCTATCTCCACCGCCACCCCGGCCCCCCTCCCCGCGCTGTTTGCTACAGGATGGCCTTGAAGGTGCGATTAGGTGGGCAGTGTGCTCGCTGTTGTGCTGTGCAGATGTGTTGGGTCTGCACCCCATGCCTCACGCTGTTGTGCTACAATGTTGCAGGCCGCGGGCGCTTTCCCCATCCTGGGGGCCCCTCAGAGCCCCTTCTGGCCCTGGATGGTGTGTGTGCCCCCAGGGCTCTGTGTTATTCTCCCTGTCGTGCCAGACCATGGATGGCTGCCCATCCACGGGGCTCCCTCTCCCAAGCCCCCTAGGGGCCCTCCATATCTGGGCCTTCTGCGAGACCATGCCTCTGTGCGACCTGTGGCTTACCCCAGCCGTGCAGCTGCTCCTGGGCACCCTGGGAAGCCATGCGGGTGCCTTTGAGAGCCTGAACTCTGGATTTCATTACTTCGGCTATGAGGCGAGCACCCGCACTTGCCGGATGCACTTGGAGGCCCTGGGGCTGGTTCGTTTCCCTGAGGGGCGCATCCCGGAGAAGCTTTGCTCTCATGTGCCCTGGCCTGGGTCCAAGACCGTATCTGCACTGGTGGTGTGCGGTCTGAGCGCCTACACGGAGTGCCTTGCTGAGGGTGGCCCTGCCTTGGCCGTGTCCTACTTTTCCTGTGTTCACGGGGCCTGTGGGTACCAGCGCACCCGTGGGGCAGTGTACCATCAGCTGCTGGATCTGGGACATCTTCCTTGGCCCCCTTCCACTGCCTGCTGTGTGCCGGAGCCTTCTGCGGTGGAGCTGTTGGCTCTATTGGGGGTGTGGGCCCGTGTGGACGTCCAGCTGGCTCTCACCATGCATGATCCCTTTGAGGCCTACTACTTGATCGCCCACCACATGTCCGCGCAGGGGTACCACCGGGGCTTTCTGCATTGGCCCCAGCTGGTTCACCGGGTGGGGTACCTGGGCCCCGGGGCCGCGGTGGCTCCCAGCGGCGGCCTGTGACACCTACTGCTTCTCCCAGGCCCCCAGGTGTCATTCCCCCATGTGGGCTCCCACCCCGGGCAAGGGGGGGGGCCGGTCCCCGCTGCCTGTACCCGCCCTGCTGTCTCCACCGTGGTGTGATCCCACCTGCTTCGTGGGGCACTGCTGCCCCTGCCTGTGGCCCTGGGCCCCCTCCGGACCCACCTCACCCCGGCTGCCCGTCGCGGTGGCTGGGTGCAGCACTCTGTTTGGCCTCTTGGCCTGCCCATGTGCAGCTCCCGGTCCACTCCCACCGGCCCTGACACCTGCTGCACCCCCCCTTGCGTGCTTGTGTGACCTGGGGTTTTGGGTGCCTCCGGACTGGACAGTGTTCCTTCCCCAGGTGGGGGAGTGTTGCTGGACCTGCATCGTGCTCCTCCGGACCTGTGTGCCCTCCATCTGCCACTCTGTGGCTGTGGGGCCACTGTTCTCCTCCTGGACCCTCCCCATCGGCCTCGCTGTGCAGTGCAGGCCCCCATTGTGCCTTGTTCCGGGGGTCCCGGCCCCCCCTGTCCAAGACTGGCTCTGTTGCTGTGGGGGCGCCTCTGTGGACTGGGGTGCTGTGGGGGTTTCTGCTGCCTGTGCCCTGCCCCTTAGCTGTGCCCCCCCTCATCCCTCCCGTTGTTCCTTGTGCTGTTTTCCGGCTGCCCCTGCCCCCCCTTCCCGACCTTTCCCGTGTGTGTGTGTGTGCGTGAGTGTGTGTGTGTGTGTGTGCGTGCATGCGTGCCCGGGCATGTGGTCTTGCAGTGTGTCCCGCTGCGGGTCCGCTGTGTGTGTGCGTGTGCTGTGTGTGGTACCTGTCAGCCTCTTCTTGCTCTTCCCCCCTCCCTTCCTGTTTCCCTTGTGTAGGCGTTCCCTTTTGTGCCGTCTGGCTTTGTTTGCACTTCAGCGGCCATGTCCGTGTCCCACCCCTGCCTGGTGCCTTCTGGGAGTTTTGACCATGGCTGGGGATCGGCTGCACGTCTGTTGTGCTGCCCCGGTCCGTGATGGGTCGGCCCGGTTCCCGGCCGTGGTCCCGGTCCCGTCACATCTGTTAGGGGCTTTTCTTCACCCCGGGGTGTGGTTGTTCTGTTCACCCCCCCTGGGGGTTCACCGTGGTGGACTGCCCGCCTGTAACGTCTGAAATCACCCAGTTTTAACAATTTGGTGTTCACATGAACAGGTAATGGGGAAAAAAAGGAAGCAGTACTATAGAATCATGTTGCATTCCAGTGCCCACAATGGAACACCTTCCCCCCCACAACCATATCTTCTTGAACAGTTCGGGAAGATATCTTGAGGGGGGAGGAGGGAAGAAAAGCAGCTGTCTTTCCGCCAGCAAAGAACAGAGTTTGCTTTGATTAAAGGCAGCAGCCAACACCTTTTGGACACTATGTGTCAGAGATATCTCAACTTAACTCAATTTGGGATGTGAATCTCTGAACCACTGCAACTGGCGTAACCCCTTAGTGCCCAAATAACATTGTAATCCCTGTTTTACTGCTTGCAATTACCACAGAAAAGCCCAGTGGAAATTTCATGTTCAGAGCTTATGCCAAAAACACCAAGTACTCTTACTGGTTACCTAGTATGCAACTGGTATGGTACCACTCCGGGGGGTGCATGCTTCTCATACCTCCTATAGTAGCGGGCCAAAATGTTGATCCAGAGTATTTGTTGTACTTTTTTCAAGAGTTTTTCCTCTATTTTTGCTTGTGTGCCTCACTCTGTGGTCCACTTGAGCAAAAGGGGGGTATAAGAAATAATAATACTTGAAGTAAAATAACTGATCACTTTTTATTTTTGTGTAAGTTAATTTTTGGGGTCCTTCAGCTTGCTTAAGCTGATCCCTAATGCCTGAATGCCACAAATTATATGAACTGAGTTATGGCTAGACTGCTTAATTAAATATTTTGTTTTAATTTGTTGTTGTGGCCTGGCATAATTTTCAGGCCTACCCCATTTGATTAGGCTTACATTTTAAATAGTATTTAGATGTGTTTAGTTAACTGTGAGTTGGTTCTTGTGTGTCTGTGTCCTAGAGGTAAACCAACACTAATATTTGTGTGCAAAGGTTTTTTCATCAGAACAGAAAGACTTTCTCAAAGAATTTTATCCCATGGTTTGGAATTACTTTGCCTGGTAGCAATAGTGGGTGTGCTCATTTTTCCAACCTGAGGGGGCCGGTGAGGCCCTGAGGACCTGAGGATCCAGCAAAACCTTTTGCTGCTCAGCCCATTTTCAGTGTGCAAGGAGCAGTAAGAAAATAAAAGGTCATTTTGGAAAGCAAACCTCAATTGGTTAAGAACTTTTGCTTTTAACCCTTCTGTGTATGAAATCATTTTGCATCAAAAGGCTAACAAATCCTGATGGAAAGGCCCATAAAACTATACCACCACAATTAAAATGATTATCAATATGACTAATAAAGCTGTGCTGTCTTAAAACCAAGCACTAATGAAGTGTGTCAAGTCTTTTGTTCATAGATCCAAAAAGCCCTTTCCCTGGAACCTCGTGAGGCCTGCCATGACCTGCAGTCCGGTGATGAGGTCCCCATTGAAAGCCACCAAAGAAATAACAGCCTTCAAGCTGCATTGGTGAGTCCATTTTCAAGTACTTTTGCAACCAACACACTACCACCTTAGTGAAAAAGGAAAAGACTTTTAGGTGATTTTCCTACTGGATCCAGCTCTTTGTTTTCTTACAGGTCTGCATCATCACCATTGCCACCACTGTTGTTTGTCTAGCCAAAGAAAATAAAAGAACTTTGCACACTGACATGCTAATGCACAAACACATACACACTAATAATAAATGCCTTTTGTACAGTGTTAATGTTTTTGTTATGAATTAAATAGCTATAATGTTTTTTGTGTGTTTAAATGTTAAATTTGGGTCTATCTACCCTTATGCTTTGAAAGATATTTTGTTCCTGCAGTGTTAAATGCTTTTAAATAGTGCAAGAGGTAACCACTCCATTTCCAGACACAGAACCAACATGGGCTAATATAGGCTACAATAATCCTTCTTGACATTCACCTGGCCAACGAAGTGTAGTGAAAACATTGTTTTCAGCCTAATAGATCTATGTGGAGAAAATATGCACAAAAGGAAGGGGTCAAAGTAGGCTATAGCACGTGCAACTACACATACACCATAAATCCAATGGGTATGTAGCTTTGAGTGAAAGCTCCTTCCGTGGCTGTTTCCCCTACCCTCTGAACTCCAGTTGTTGTGGACTTCACATTGTGTGGTCCTCCTTGTCCTATATAACTGAACACATCACCCTGATTGGACATGATTTTATTTGTAGAAACCAGACCTATAAAAAGTTGCCCTCTTGTGGAAGGGATCTTGTTTTGTTGGAGCTATTGCTCCTGACATAAGATTCCTATCTACCCTTCCCCAGGGCAAACTGGAAAACAGAAGGGAAATCAGTGAGGAAAAAAATTATTGAGGTATCACCATACCTGAATTGGAGTTGTCCTCTCTATGGAAAAGAAAAAAAAATAAAACAAATTACTGGGATGTTACAAACTGTGACTAGTGCAACATCCCTAGAGTTTAAGAACATAGTTGATAAAATGGATGATATCAAACAGGTGAATTAGCATAGCCCCAGACTTTATCCTAGTCAGCAAAGAGAGTGTATACGCTTTGACTGGAAAAATCCCAAACAACTTTTAGATCAAACTGCTCAAATAAAACAAGCAAAGGCCCAGTTACATCAAAACAGATCGATGCACCCTTTGGGCCTGGTTTGGAGGTTTAGGCTCCAAAATTTTATATTGTTTTGGTTGCTTTTGTTGTTTTTGTTTGGCTTGTTTTTATGTATTCAATTAATCTTAATGCTTATTAGATGTTGCTTGACTAATTCTGTGAAACAACTATCACAAGGCTTGAACCAAAAGCAAAGTACCCAAGTTTATAACATGTATGCAAATTTCCAAGCCCAGCAAGCAAAGATTAATGGCTTAATGTCCATAAGGGTTAAAAATTAGATTGTTATGCCTTAACGACATAAAAGAAAAGGATTGTGGAGGAATTTTTATAAGGGACCCTATAGAATTAAGCTACACATAGCCAGTGTAAGGTAACATAAAATGGAAGACAGTTGAATGCTGGGTGAAAAAAACATTACTTGCAGAAGTAAGCTTTAGTCTGCTAGATAGATATAATCATTAGGCTAGTTTGGGTTTTGTTTCCCACTACAAGGTCTGGGAAACAGTTTCATGCATGATAAACATTGAACAGAGGGATGCCACTCCGTTCTCCCTTTTGTCAGATAGGAGAAAATGGCCTTGCAGATGTTCTAGTTAATTGGCTTTGTTTAGGCACCTTACTTTATAAACAGTCTAGCTTATATTATTTTGATAATAAGTTGCTGAGTAGGTAAACAATTGCTGTAAACTTTTACCTTCATATGACGTTGCTTTGAGTGACATGCCTGTATCTCTTTGCTTGAATTGTAACCTATAAAATACCTATGTGATCTGCAAACTGGCAGACCAGGCTGTCTCCTTGCATGGGGTCAGTCCTGTTCTCTCTCTCTGCACTTTGAGATCAATAAAGAAACTCTGACAGATTTCACCAACATCACTGTGTGAGTATAAAATATTCCTCGACACTGTTGACCATGAGATGCTGGTAACACGCCTGCGGGACAGTGCGGGGGTGGGCAGGCCTGTTCTCAAATGGTTCCGCTCATTCCTGACCGAAAGAACTCAGCGTGTGGTGCTCGGTGATTATTTTTCATCTTACCGAGACCTCATGTGGGTTCTGTTTTGTCCCCTCTCCTGTTCAACGTGTATATGTAGCCACTCAGTGAGGTGATTAGAGGGTTTGGGGTGAGGTGTCATCAGTATGTGGATAACACTCAACTGTATCTCTCATTTTCGACCGATCCAGGCCCGGTTGTCTCAGTGCTTACCCGGTGTTTAGCAGCTGTGGGGGATTGGATGAGGGCTAAAAGACTGTGATTGAATCCTGAGAAGATGGAGGTGATGCTATTGGGGAAGTTGGTGGAAGTGGCAGATCCCATAGTTTATGGGATCCACTGACTTCCCAGATATGGAAGCTGGGGGTGCTCCTCGACGTGCAGCTCTGCCTGGATCTCCAGGTGGAGGCTGTGGTGAGGTGTGCCTTCCGCCAGTTATATCTGGTGTGGTGGCTTTGGTTGTTGGTTTCGGTTCCTGACCTGCCCACGGTCATCCATGCTTTTATCATCTCTCCACTAAACTAGACAGGCACCCCGACTAGACTACTGTAACTAGACTACCATAGGGCTACCTATGGTGATGGCTCAGAAGCTGCAGCTGGTTCAGAATGCAGCAGCCTGGCTCTTAGTGGGACTGGGCCACTGGGAGCACANGCTCAGAAGCTGCAGCTGGTTCAGAATGCAGCAGCCTGGCTCTTAGTGGGACTGGGCCACTGGGAGCACATTACACCAGTGCTCCGGTCTCTGAACTGGTTGCCAATAGTCTTCCGGGATCGATTCAAAGTCTTGGTTTTGACCTATAAAGCCTTACACAGTCTGGGCCCTGTCTACTTGCAAGATCGCCTCACTCCCCAGGTCCTAGACAAGCCCCTGCAGTCATCTGGAGGTGCCACGCTGGAGGTCCCCCGGGTTTTCCGGGTGTCATGCAGAATAGGGCATTCTCAGTGGCCACACCATGTCTTGGAACTCTCTCCCAGTGGGGGCCTGTCTGGCTCCAGACCTCCCAGTCTTCCAAAGGAGTTGTAAGACCTGGCTGTTCCATCAGGCCTTTGGCGAGGGAGAGGGGTAAGAGTGGGTAGGGGGGTGGAGGTTGGTGAGGGAGTAGGTTGGTTTTTATTCTCTCTTTTTAATTGATCTTTTATTATGTTTTATGATATTTTATTGTGTTTTTCTTTGATGTTGTTAGCCACCCCGTGTTGCCTGTAGCAAGAGGGGAAGGGTATTAATTTTAAAAATAAAAACAAATAAATAAATAACTAAATTAAAATAAAGATAATGAAAATTGTTGTTTTTGTTATCATTATTGCAACAATGAAAACAACAAATAATACTAATGAAAATAGAAATCAACATTTTGTTTTTGAAATAAAGGGAAAAAACTGAAAAACATATTTCTAGCTATACCTTTTATGTTTCTTATTCAATTCTGATGAAACATGTGGAGATTGTACCCCCAACAGAGGGAATTATGTGTACCAGTCTTAGAAATGATTAGATAAAGGGAACCGATTGTAGAAGGAATTGAATGTTGTGCTTTTAAGAAAAGCACCATAAACATTCATGGCTACAACTTATTTATCTTCCATCCAATTTGCAGGAAACCTGTGAATTCTATTTCATTTCACAGGCTTAACTCTCCTGCCAATTTCCAGAAAGATTAGATAAAGGATTCTGATGGTATAAGACATTACCTTTAAAATATATGTCCAGCTGTAACATGTTTATATTCATCCTGTATACTAGAAATTTGGGAAGATTGTATAACAATTCTTCCCTGTCATCTCTGCCAAACTACAGGTCGATTTGATAAAGGGAACCAATTTTATAAGCAATTGAATTTGTCCCCTTGAAGACCATTATGCAGATAAATAGCAGCACATGCAGTGCCAGTCAGAGGCAGGCACCTGGCATGGCAGAGGGAGGGAGGCTGTAGGAGGGAGGATGAAGAGCAACCCCAAAGACTGACAGACACATTCACTGACTAATTACTGCATGCTTCCAGCTTTACAGGTGGTGGCTTTGAGGCGGGCATAGGGGTGGCCCTGAGGCCGGCATAGAATGGACATAACTGGGACTTTGGGGATAGCATCCAAAAAATCAGGAGACATAGTTTACACATCCAGGCTGGCCAATTAACATTACAGTCACATCCTGCAGCACAATGATAGAGGACATAAGAGAATCTCTATTGACTCTTTCCTAAACAGATGCTTCTGGCTTCCAAGTAACAAGTAGGGGAGAGATGTTGTGATGGTCCAATCACAGAATGAGGATAG
>QEPC01002493.1:122311-135801 GCA_003113815.1 Sphenodon punctatus
TGCTGCACCTGCCTCTGCTCCTCCTCCACCTCCTCCTGGGGGTGCGCCTCCGGGGGCCGGGGGCCGGGCTCCTCCTGGGGCTCGTCCGCCCGGGCCATTTTCCATGTCTGGGGGGAGGGTAGGGGGGGTTGGTTGGTTGGGTGCTGGTGGGGCCCCCTCTCGGGGCACCCCTGCCCCCCTCCCGGGCCCCCGGGGTCACCCCGTCCCCCACGGGGTGGGTCTCCTGTGCCCCCTGTTCCCCTCCCCTTGTTAGCCCTTACCCTTTTCCTGGGTGCCTCCTCCAGGCCCGTTCCGGCCGCTGTCCCCGGGGCATCACGACCTGCCTGCTGCTGTGGGTGTTGTGCCTGGGCCGCCTCCCTGGTCGGGTGCACCCATGTGCCCCCCTCCTCCACCTGTGCCCCCTCCACCTGCATCGCTGCCCCTACCTCCACCTCTTCCGCCTCCTGCCCCGCCACTGTCGCTGTCTCTGCCTCCGCTCTCTTCCGCTTCCCTCCTCGCTCCATCCCGCCATGCTTGCTTGCTTCTGATTTCACTTTAAATCTCCCTCCGGTGGTTGTGTTGTTGCTGGTTGCCCGGCAGTGACGCTGCGTGCCTTGTCCCCGGCTGGGGCTTGTTTAGTTTGGTTCTGCGTGGGTATTGGCGTCCAGACGTTACTTTTCCTTGGTTCCCGGTGGGGGTCCATTTGACCACGCTTCCCGGGATATTCCCCCGGCTAGTCCGGGAAGCGTGGTTGAAATTGACCCCATGTGGGTATTGAGCGTGATGAACATCTGGCACGCGCCGAACAGACGTTCAGGGCCCTTTGGCCCCTCCGCGGGGTTGAGCGTGGTTCACTGTGGTTGAGCGTGATCTCATAACGTCTGAAAATACCCAAAGTTACAAGAACAGACCAAAAAACAATGTTTTTATTTTATTGTATTTTGAGTGGCAAGTATTTGTTCACTTTACTAAAACTGCAGGCATGTAAATATAAACCAGTTTTTTAGGACTATATTTTTTTTTACATTTCATGTTAATAAAAGATACTAAATAATTTACTTGACAAATTCCATGGTTGTTTATTCTCTTGAGGCCAAGAGGCAGAGGGTTCCAAAGAGAGGAAGAGAGTAAATTAGTGAATGGTATCAGTTTTCTTTGAAGTATAGCAGAGACAGATAAGGTAACTTCCAGGAACAATGCATTAATTAATTACTTCATGGGAATAGAAAACACCTAATTATAAAGCAACCATGGCCCTTTTTACATGGAGTTCTCCCACTCATGAACACAAAGAAATCTGCATGTTCATGAGTGAGAGAGGTCAGTGTGAATAATGCAGCATGTGCACGCAGTGAGTGGGGGTGCGTGTACGCTCCTGCCTAAAATGCATCCCCACGCACCCTCCACTTATTCCCATGCATGGAGTAACCAGGGGAAACGGTGATTGCTCCGTGCATGGGGATGAGTGGGGGGTCCGTGGGGATGCTTGTGCGCCCATATACATGTCCCGCCTACCCACTGCACATGCTCCGGTGCGCCCACAGACCCCCCCCCACTCTGCGGGGGCCATGTAAACAATGCCCATGACAGAAATCTGTAAGCAAATAAAATGGAAAAATAAATTGCTTCTATATTATTAAGGGGTAAATAATATTAAGATATCCATTTATTGTGGCTACTTCACTGAAAAATCATCTCAGTGCAGAACAATGGGCAAAAAGGGCAATGTTATGTTAGGAATTATTGGTTGGGAGGGGACAGAGAGAGAGCGTGGCACCTGTTTGGGTCCAAAATGCAAGAGATGGAAACAGGGAGCAAATAAGCTACCCGAATCAGCTCTGAGCCTCACTGTTTCAGAATAAAATACTGTATTCTGACTTAGGCCCAGATTTTTCAGTCATGACAGTAGGACGAATCTCATGTCCTGCACAGATCCCCATAGTGGGCACATTGTGACCCACAGAAATTGTTCGCTTGCGTTTGTGCACAGGATCTACAGGGCATGGGATTGTGCTCATTGTTACTGGGCATGGGATTGTGGTCATTTGTTGCCAGTTCCAACATATAAAAGCACATGCAGCATTGGCATCAGTGCACCAATGACATCCTTCCACAGCTCTTTACCTATTCATTGATGGCTTCCTACAGGAGAGCTGGAGGCTTGCCATCATGTCAGCCACCAAACGTGAGAGGAACTGAGTATTTAGACTTTACCGTACTTCCTATCTGCTTGAACAAGACTAACTGCAATCGTGGGATTCGTTGGGTGTTTTTACACACACATTTCTCCTGCATGTTTGCTGTTACATCCTGAACTTTCTGTGTGTCTAAATCACTCACCCAGACCTTAAACATCTTGCTCTTTGAAATTCTGCGTAGAACTTCTCCCAGAACTTTTGTGTGTAAAAAGTTCTGGTAGACTGCTGTGCTCCAGGCAGCTGTGGTCACATGGTTTCCATGGCAGCCTATCATGTCTACAGCTGTGGCTACTTTAGGCTGCCTCAGGGCAGTGTTTGTGTGAAGAATGCATCCAGGAACTGTCTCAGGGCAGTGAGTGTGTGAAAAATGTATTTGGAACTTACTTGTGGAATTGTAAACCCAGAAGATTGAAAGACCAGCACTTTAAGGTATGTGAAAAAATGCCAATTGACTGTTTCATTGGGTGTTTTTACACACACATTTTCCTGAATGTTTGCTGTTACATCCTGCACTTTCTGTGTGCCTAAATCAATCATCCAGATCTTAAACATCCGGATCATCCGGATCTTTGAACTTCTGCTTAGAACTGCTCCCAGAACATTTGTGTGTAAAAAGATCTCCTGGTAGACTGCTTTGCTCCAGGTAGCTGTGGTCACTTGGTTTCCATGGCAGCCTGTCATGTCTATAGCTGTGGCTACTTTAGGTTGCCTCAGGGCAGTGTTTGTGTGAAGGATGCATCCAGGAACTGCCTCAGGGCAGCGTGTGTGTGAAAAATGTATCCAGAACTTACTTGTGGAATTGTAAACCCAGAAGATTGAAACATCTGGAACTTTAACGTGTGTGTAAAAATGCCCACTGTTGTGATTTTTATTCTGCTACTGTAAAGCTGACTGTTTAGTGTTTCTGGTGTGAATGTTAATTTGGAAGACTGGGTTGGAAAATATTCTCAGAAAATTTTAGAAGTTGAATCGCAGTATCAGCCACTTGTTTCATTCACTGTCATGAATTGTATGAGTCTTCTAATACCTGATTCATGCAGTTCCAGGTGTCATTATCATCAACATCCAAGCAACTAAATGTCAGTGCATGGAAAACCATAGTGACAGCAGCCACAGAGTTGTGACACACATCTGTTATTTTTACACGAGCATTTTACTAGCTGTAGAATAGCCTGTGGAGCCAGTGGCATTGGGGTCAAATGGGGTACATAACTGTTGTTTCTTATCTCCCAGCCATAACTTGTCTCTGCAGATGGAATGTCTGGATTAGCATTGATATCATTTCTCCATACCATGCATTGGTAATGTGCCTGTAGCATGGCAAGTCAAAGAGCAAGCTCTGTTGGAGGCATCTTCCCTGACTCGGCAATTTTCTTCTAGAACAAAGCCCATTGGAGATCATCCGCATTAGTTTTTGTGGAGTTGGGCAAGAACAGCTTGCAAACAAAATGTTCTAATGCAGTGATTGTATCTTCTGATAGTGTTTCACCCAGTCCAAATTCAGAAAAACCTTCTAAATTTTTTTGATCTGATAGCTAGAAAGCTTTTCAACAAGAAAGTTTGCCTTTACCAGCAAAACCACCAGTGGTATCACAACCAGTGAAGGCATGAAAACCAGGTAGCACATTTACCCTTGACCCTAAAGCATTGTTGAAGAGGAATCTGTCTCTTTTTATGGACAGTGGCAACAATGCAGAATGTTTGGTGGCATAGCATGGGGTATCATCGAAGTGCTAATATGACAACATCTATGTCAGGTGAGTAAATGTGGATTAACATTGCACCTCTTGAAGTTGCATCGACAGCATGAAGTATCATTTTGGTGTCTGCTTCTTCTCGAGTGCTCTGTATGTGGAGCACTGAATGTTGAGTGGCTGCCACCATGGCTCCCCATGCCACAACCATATGCTGTTGTTGTTTGCCAAAACTTTCAAGGATCTTATGTGCCAAATATGCAGTTAACTCTGCTTTTGTCTGAACATGTGACAGCAACGTTTTCAGAGACACATTCCTGATCCTAGTACTGTCTCTAATATGGTAGGCAATTGCCATACAACCTGCTGGTCATTTGGTACGAGTTTCACTTTTCAGTGACATTGGAATGTTGTACCTATCAAACATAACTTGTAATTCATGATAGGATTCATAGTAGGACTGTAATTGGTCACAGTAATGGTCGGCTAAGTTTTCACACGTGTGTATAAATGGAGACTTATCAAGACTTTGCAGCAATCCCATTCCATCAAAGATTGCAACCCACATTTCTTGTGGTATTTTATTTTATTTATTTATTTAAAACTTGTATCCTGTGCCTCCTGCCCAAAGGCAACTCGGGGCGGGGAACAACACACAAAAATGTAACAATAAAACATTTAAAAACAAATCAACAAATTTTAAAACAAATCATAAAACCTGCCCCCCTCCCAAACCCTCCCCACCCTACCCCTCACCAAAGCCTGGTAGAACAGCCAGGTCTTACATAAATGTCTAAATGACAGTAGGGTGGGGGCCAGCCGAGCCTCCTCTGGGAGAGAGTTCCAGAGCATTGGGGTGGCCACTGAAAATGACCAAACAGCTGTGGTCACCCATCTCATCTGGGACACCTCCAAAAAGGCCCCCATGGACAATCTCAGGGGTCACACGGGCACATGGGGAGTGAGGCGATCCCGCAGATAAGAAGGTCCCAGGTCATGAAGGGCTTTAAAGGTTAACACAAACGCCTTGAACCTGGCCTGGTACTTTATAGGCAGTCAGTGCAGAGCTCAGAGCACAGGTGTCATATGCTCTCACATAAGGAGGTGGGCCTCAGCATTCTGCACCAACTGCAGCCTCTGTACCAGCTTCTCGGGCAGCCCCACATAGAATGCATTGCAGTAATCCATCCTTGAGGTGATGAAGGCATGGATGATAGTGGCAACTAGGTTGGAGTCTGAGAGATACGGTTGAAGCCACTGGACAAGATGTAACTGCCGAAATGCACTCCTCGCCACCTCCACAACTTGGGACTCCAGGCTGAGCCATGAATCGAGGAGCACACCAAGACTCCATACCTGAGAGACCAAGGGAGGGTGAACCCCCCCCCAACAAGGAGGAGATTCCACCACCCCTAGGCCCCCCAAGCCCTCGCCCACCAACATCACCTCCATCTTGTTGGGATTCAATTGCAGATGTCTCAACCTCATTCAAGCCCCCACAGCTGACAGGCACTGGGAAAATAAGGAGACCGCATGACCAGGATCGATGGAAAAGGAGAGGTAGAGCTGAGCATCATCCACATACTGATGATACTGCATACCTGGCACCCCTCTCACGATCTTCCCTAACAGCTGCATATAGATGTTAAACAGGAGGGGGGACAGAATGGCACCCTGCGGGACACCACACATGAGATACCGGGTGGAAGAAGTACACTCCCCCAGGACCACCCGGTGAGCTCACCCAACCAGGAAACAGCAGAACCAGTCCAAGACCATCCCACCAATCCCGGCATAGTCCCGCATGCGAATCACCAACACCTCATGATCAACAGTGTGAAATGCAGAAAAGGTCTAGCAGGACCAATAAGGTCTGATGACCTTGGTCCAATGCCAGACAAAGGTCGTCAACCAACGCCACCAGTGCCATCTCTGTACCATACCCAGGCCAAAAACCAGACTGAAAGGGGTCAAGGAAACCAGTGCGGTTCAAATGCTCCTGGAGCTGTTGTGCCACTGCCCATTCAATAACCTTCTCTAGAAAGGGAAGGTTAGAGACCAGCTGATAGCTGGCAGGAGCATCAGCGTCAAGAGATGGTTTCTTGAGCAGGGACCGAACCAGTGCCTATTTAAGGCAATCTGGCATCCTGTCCTCCCAAAGGGAGGCACTAACCACCCCCGCCAGCAACGGTCACATCGTCTCCTGGCTGGTTTTCATCAACCAGGTCGGGCATGGATCAAGTTCATAAGTAGTGTCACAAACAGAACCCAACACAGACTCAACATCGGCAGGTGATACCAACTGAAAACGATCCCACAAAACAGGACAGGACAGGGCTTCCATGGCCCTAAGATGATCCTCTGCAATAACTGGTACCAAAGTCATGATGGATATGAGCGATCTTGTCAACAAAGTATTCAATAAACTGGTCAGAGTGGACACTGGATTGCTCCAGGTCCAGGTGGAGACAGGCAGGACTGACCAAACCCCTCACCACCTGCAAAAGCTCCGCTGGCCGTGACTTTGCAGATGCGATGAGGACAGCAAAAAAATGCTTCTTTGCTGCCTGCATTGCCACAGCATAGGCCTTTAAACTGCTCTTATACTGCGATCAATCATATTAATCTCGAGTCCAGCGTCACCATCACTCTAACCACCTACCCTCTCGCTTCAAATCCCGCAGGGCCTCAGTAAATCAAGGGGACCTGCAGGAGACTCGAGAGGACAGAGGACGCCTAGGAGCCACCCTGTCGATGGTCTCAGCCAACAAGATGTTCCAGAAGGCCACAAGATCATCGACAGAGCAGGTGTCAGGGTTCAGGGAAAAATCCCCCAGAGCATTCCATAACCGATCCAGTTCCATAAGTCTCTGGGGGTGGACTGATCTAATAGGTCCCGCACTTTGATGGGGGCTAACATGTGCCAGAATGCACACCCCAAGGAGGTAATGGTCAGACCATGACAAAGCCTCCACCCCCATGATTCCTACTAACTGACCCCCTGCCTCAAGGCTGGTGCAGAAAACCAAATCCAGCATATGTCCCTCCTCATGTGTGGGGCCAAAGATGACTTGGGACAGGCCCATGGTTGTCATGGAGGCCATGAACTCATGCTTTGCCCTTCCAAGAATTGCATCAGCATGGATATTAAAATCCCCCAAGACCACCAAACAAGGGGTCCGGAGGATCATGTCTGACTCCAGATCAGCAAGGGCATGTAGGGATGCTGCTGGGCAGTTAGGTGCATGGTACACCATCAGCACCCCTGATTTGTCCCTGGCCAAATCCAACACAAGATGGAGGCACTCCGTACCTGGTGGAACCTGCACTGGATACCTCCTAAAGGACAATGCACTCTTGATAACAATAGCTACACCACTCCCCCCCCCGCCCCCTCCAGCCTAGACTGATACTACACAGAGAACCCATCCAGAATGAGGTCAGCCAGAATAGGACCTGCCTCATGATCCAGCCAGGTCTCTGTGATACACACAAGGTCAGCGTCCCACTCCGGGATCAACTCCCGGATAATAGAGGTCGGCATCTGTGTATCTGTACATGATTGTTCGCCAATGTGAGATGCAAGAATTGAAGGTTACTCTTCTTTGTTGGTAAGAGAAGGTCTCCCTCATCTGTAAAGAGAGAGCATGGAACTATAGCAAGCTCATAATTGCTAATGGTATGTTTCAAATCTACACTTGGTCTAGACTTTGCAATCAACAGTAGTCTCACAAACAATCCATTATTTTCCTTTAGCTCTAGTATCCTTGAGTGCAATTTCACAGTCACAGTCTTGCCATTGGTCTTCCATGTACTTAGTTTCAACATTTTCATTGTAGACCACAAGTCGATGGTGTTGGATTTTATACGATTTTCAACAAACTCTTCATAGGCTATATGTCCGGTGACATTTCGGGAACAAATGTCCTGTTTTATCTTGTCACCCATTACACTTTTTGTCATACAGTTCAGCAGATCTCCAGATCTTTCTTTGAACACATTGCTTTGGTTTTCAGCACATCAACAAGCCTGGCTACATTATTTTCCTAGCACTCTAAAAAACTTTGGTATCTTCATGATGTCCAAGTTTCTTTGTGTTTCTTTATGATGTCCAAGTTATCATGAAACTTTGATGTCCAAGTTTCTTTGTTGTACCTGTCATTTCTTTACAGTGTTCAGCTAGAATAGCCAGAGCAGGTGCAATTAAGAAGAATCGAGTGTCGGCTGATGGTATCCTTGTCAGACCTATTAGACCTCCACTCACTTTCATGCTTCAGTTTACATGTTCCAGAGCATGATCTGCTCCTACAGCACAGAAGGGTACAATGTTTTTGTTTACAACCCAATTTCCTTGACAAAACTCAGCATTAGGGATGGGCGAACAGAACACGGTTCAGATGTTCAGACGTTCGGTCATTTGGTCTGAAATCCGAGTTCGGGTTTGGCTGTTCGGTTCGGCGGAGTTCGGTTCGGCCGAACGTGGCTGAACAACCGAAAATAGCGTTATTGATACCGAAACTGAATTCAAAATTTTTTTTTTTGCTTAACCCTGAAACCACCCCTGGTCTAGACCCCTGGTGCCAGGAAGTCTGCTCCTCAGCTGCCTTCCACTTCCAGTCACTTTTTTCCGCCTTTCAGTCATGTTTTTCCCACCCCCGAACTCATCCGAACTTTTCTGAACTGTTTGGCTGTTCGAGCATTCGGTTCTGACGTTCAGTTTGGTCATCCGAACAGGCCAAGTTCGTCCCGAACTCCTAACTTCTGAACTGCGTTTGCCCATCCCTACTCAACATATATCTCTAGACTTGACAGTGGCATACTCTGCATCTCTGCAAGATACAGGAGTATCATGCATGCATAGTGGTGCTTATCATGGGCAAAGAAGTATTTCACAAGTGCATCAAGGATAGACAGATGGTTTTGTTGGCATGACGTACTCTTTTATTGATGTAACAATGTCTGGGGAAATCTACTAGTGCACAATGGTTGGATGATTTTATCAGGTGTAAGGCTGGTGGACTGTCATCTGGATGTTTTCTTTGATAAATTGCAAGTGCAGTTACTTGAGTGGTGTTTTTTCCATCAGGTGTATCCCCCATGAAATCAACATTGTCTATTGCAAATAATAATAATAATAATAATAATAATAAAAAAAAAATGTATCTTTCATTGACAATATCTGAGGGCACATTATACACCTTGGTTGTTGGTAATGTCACACATAACAGTCTCAGCTATTTGCATTTCATACCAACGAAGGCAGTTATAGTCTACAGATAAACCATACCCATGGAGAAGATCAATAACCTTCTTGTTCTGCGTAGCTTGGTGAACTGACAGTCCTACAGCTACCTGCTGAGGCAGTACACGTGTATAGTTCAGATTATCTGTAGTTACATGCTTTACCTGCCTATCACCATATGTTATAGCTATAGCAGTTTGTGAAATGCTCATAGCTACCCTGTTCACACTTACTTCTTTTCTCTCTGAAGACATATTTTCCACCCTACCAGAAACAAGCCATCTGAACAATGAATAAACCTCTAATGGAACATGCTTCTCTGTTACATCCAGTGATCCTGTGACCTCCCATCTCTTAGCATTGCTAATAGACTTCCAAAGGACATGTGCTGCATCATACAAAACTTGCACATTCACTTCAATATCGTCATCAGTATTTTTAGTTGTCACACCTATGACACGATCCCGTGTTTCTTTTATATTAACAACCTCTGGTTCATTACTTCTTTAAGGTCGGTGGAATTCAGCATTCAAGATGTTATCTTTCAGCAGTTTCTTGGTGGTTTTCTGTGGTATAGATGGGGTACTCACATTGTTCATGGCACAGATGTTTTCATAAGTGGTTTGTACAGTACCCATATTTATTGGTCCATTTTTCAGACAATCATTCATCAAATTGATGAATTCAATCTCCACTGCTGCTTCAGAAGCTGTAGATTTGGTATGCTCATCAGTGTCAAGTTGGTGTAATACTTGTGTGACATTTTTGCCCAGCATGGAAGATGGTATGTAACATCAATGGTATGTCCATCCTCTGTGTTGATTGCTGTGTTGAGTTTGATCTGCAGAACTTCGCTTCCATTATTTTTGATAGCTTCACTGAGATTTTTCTGTGCATTATCGACTGAAACGTTTCAAAGGTGATTTGTTTGGGTGTGAAGGCCATTGCAAAAAAACCCATTTATGTTTACAGTATGGAATGCATTATGATCGTGTCAGTCTTCTCCTACTGGAATTGCTGTATGATTGTTTTGCAGCAGGTACCACTGATTGGCTCTGGGTCTCATACTGATTTTTCACTCAGTCAGGTTTTCCTTTATCAGTGACATATTGATAACAACTCCTGTGCCATGATGCCTTGTTGTCTACTAACATTTGTACGATGATTTAATGCAGTCACAAGTTTGATACAATGTACATAGGGTCCTGGTACTTGATCCATTCTTCTATACTGTTTAGAACCCACTTGTATGGATTAGGTTTTTTTTTACAAACCCTTCACTTAATTCCTTTTGACATATTATACATAGTGAATAGCCAATATTCATTCTTGGAACTTTATTCTCCCCAGCATACTTGCTTCCATGACTACTCACACTTCAGTTTCTAAAACAAAGTGAAAACATGTTTTTATTTTTTCATATTTATTTTATTTATTTAACCAAATGTATATCCCGCTCTTCCCGCCACAGGCAGCCCAGAGTGGCTAACAATAATAAAAATATACATATAGTATAAAACAATTTAAAAGACATTAAAACATAAAAATAATAAAACAGGGAAAGAACCCCCAACCCTCCCCCATACCACACCCACACTTACCCCTCTCCCTCACCAAATGCCTGACAGAACAACCAGGTTTTACAGTTCCTACAAAAGGTAGGGAGGTCCGGGGCCAAATCGGCCCCCACTGGAAGAGAATTCCAGAGGTGGGGCGTGGCCACCGAGAATGCCCTATTCTGCATGGCCCCCTGGGAAACCCAGGGGACCTCCAAAATGGCTCCCCCAGATGACCGCAGGGGCCAATCTAGAACCCAGGGAGTGAAGCGGACTCACAAATAAACAGGTCCCAGGCTGTGTAAGACTTTATAGGTTAAAACCAACACTTTGAATTGGGCCCGGAAGACTATTGCCAACCAGTGCAGAGATCGGAGCACTAGTGTAATGTGCTCCCGACGGACCAGCTACACCATGAGCCAGGTCGATGCATTCTGCACCAGCTGCAGCCTCCGAGCCGACCGAAGCGAACTTGATTCTGAACTCCAAAATGACTGAACAGTTTGGTTGGTTTGGATCAAATTCAGATAAGTTCAGGTGGCAAAAACATGTCACTGGAAGGCAAAATGTGACAGGGAGGGGGAGTCAGCTGAGGAGCAGACTTTCAGGCACCAGGGGTGGAGAGGCTTGGAGTAGCAGCCAGCCTGCCCAATCACCCATCCCTTTTCACCTCAGATCACTGGCTTCGCAGTCTGCGATTGACCATGGGCTAGGCTTCACGGAGCCAATGGGGATTGTGGTGAGGCGGGCTCAGCAATCAATCAATCAAATTATTCAGAACATGACACTTAGTCATAGTCCACGCACAAAGACAACAACATACAGTACAAAATACATAAACAAATGTAGACCAGTCAAATACATAATTACAGACTAAAACCAAATCCAACATATCCCCCCCCACCACCATACCCCTGGCTTACTCAATGAGTATTATAATCGAGGGACCTAAGCGACAAGAATGCTTTACTTTTAATCTTCGGGATCACGGCATTCCCATTCCCATTCAATTTAACTGGTCATTGACCAAAAGGGTCGTTGCAGATTACACTAGTTAGTGGCTTAACCCTTACACATTTACATAAATCGTACCACAGATAAAAATAACGCAATTAAATTTGAAAGGTCAGAAACTTTTGCCGGGCATCAAAAGCGCTAATCAAAAATAACACAACCGCCGAGGTCACCTCCCCGGCAGCATCTGACAAAAGAAACTGGGACAGCTCATCGAAAGTACGCCCAGGCAAGCGGCCCAAAAAAGCCGACAGCCAAGTTGCTCAAGTAGATCATATAAATGGAGGCACAGAGAATATGCTCCGAGCCCTCAGCCTCCTGGTTGTCAAAAGGGCAAAGTCTTTAATGCCATGGGGTGCCACTATAACGGCCCTCCAGCAAACAGGTGGGTAATGAATTTAGCCGCGCGTGCAAGAACAACCAGATTTTCCTAAAGGAGACCTTTGCCAACAAAATTTTTGCATGGACTCCTGGGCCCGATAAAGGAGGAACATAACATGTCAAAAAAGTGCATTTCGAGGCAGTTGCAAAATCTTCCTGTCTACTGACATTGGTAAGTCTTATAAAAACTAGTGCCTTGGCAGACCTCAGATCCCTAGATAATAGGTCCACCACATCCAAGCCCAGTGAGAGAATCTTGGCGCAGACCAAGCCCCCCCAGGTGCTGACAAAAGAGTCTGCTTTCAGGAAAGTGAAGAAGCCCCCAGAAGAATCTGTACAAATGGCAATCCACAGGCTTATTGCCTGATGCCAAGGGTAAACATTCCAGGAGACCTGCCCTGTCTCCAATCGGATGAAGGCCAAGGGGACTCCGTTCGGGACTTTTAGAAGAGATCGAAGAAACCTCATCTGGAGGAGGGCAAGATCGAAGGGGTGATGAATGGCCCAAATAGAGGCCCCGTAGAGCAGTTGTGCCCTTGGCTTGGCATCCAACACTTGACAGGCGGGAGCGAAAAAAAACCCTTCCCTTTTATAAAAAAATGTAATGACAGGATGCATTGAACCCGAACCCAAAACCGAACCCAAACCGACAGAACCGAACTCCATTCCGAACGCTGAAATGACCGAACAGTTCGGTCAGTTCATATCTCGTTTGGATGAGTTCGGGTGGATAAAACGACAAAAATGTGGTGTCACTGGAAGGCCAAATGTGGCAGGGATGGGGAGTCAGCTGAGGAGCAGACTTCCAGGCACCAGGGGTGGAGAGGCTTGGAGTAGCAGCCAGCCTGCCGAATCACCACACTTTTCGCCTCAGACCACTGGCTCATCAGTCTGCGATTGGCAAAGGGCTAGGCTGCACAGAGCCAATGGGGCTTGTGGTGAGGCGGGCGCAGCAAGAAACAAAACTGATTGCCTCCCCCCTTTCCAACACCTTCTGAGCTAGTCACTGTTTCTGAACAGCAGGTGTTTCAGAAGGCTCCCGCTCTCCCAGCAGTTTTTATTCCTTCCTATTCTTAATCCATTGCCATCCTCCTCCTATTTCACCCATCCAACCCATTTACCTCCATCTTATCCTTTATTTAGATTATATTAGATAGATTTGGGTGTTATTTTTTGTTTTTACCCCTCCCTGTGTTCCCTGTGTTCAATTTTCCTTCCTCCCTCCCCCCTCTATTGAATCCTTTCCCTCTCCCTCTTATTCCATCCCTGATTATTCCCTTCCCCTATTTTAAGTTTTGGATTTATTTAGAGTAGGATTATTATTAGATTGATTTTCATTTCAGTTTTGTACCCCTCCCTGTGTTCTTTGTGTTTCCCCCTGTGTAATATTGTATAGATAGATAGATAGATAGATAGATAGATAGAT
>QEPC01002493.1:140336-155142 GCA_003113815.1 Sphenodon punctatus
CCGGTGCCTCATCTGTGTCCAGGTTAGGTACTCTGGATGCTTCCCATACTGAGTGAGGAGCGGGTATTCTAGGGCTATCCTTTGAGCTTGGAGGGCCGCTTCCTCATACTGAATTTCCTGGTCCACAAGCCTCTGCCTGATTTCTACTACAGCTTGGCCAAAGTCCAACGATTTCAAACGATCTTGAGCCAGTCCCATTGTGGCATATATTTTCTCAATAGGCTGTGCCCAAGCGAGGAAAGATCTATCCTCTCGAATAAAAGGTAGAAGCGACTGGGGATTCGGCAGGAATATCGCAACTTTAAGCCAATATTTAAGCAGTGCTGATGTCGCTTGCAGCCTAACCGTTCGCAATGCTACCTCAGCTCTTAGCATTGCTCTCGGAGTACATTTGGGCAATCCCAAGATAATATGAATGAAATTATTCTGGGGGGCATCCAACCTGCCCAAGAATTCCCTGCCCCAGACTGGTATAGCGTAAAGAAGCTGCGAAAAACTTTGGCCTTAAATAAACGGATGGCTGGCTCAATTAGCTTCCCTCCCTTTGAAAAATAGAATCTCGCCAAAGCTTTAACTGAGCTCCGTGCTTGTTGCAGAACGGCCTCATAATGGGACTTCCATCTCCCTGAGGTCTCAAAAATAACTCCCAGATACTTGTATGCTCAGACCTGTTCTATCACCTTGCCATTAATATGCCAGTGATGCTGTTTCCTGGCTCTGCTCACCACAAGGACTTTCGCCCAAAGCAGGGTATAGGTAGGCCCTGCTTCAGGCACAAGTCATGGACAGCCCCCACACTGCTAGGAACATCGAGGCAGCCCTGCCTGTCATGGTGAGAGAGTGGGTTATGCCAGGTGCGGCCTTCACCAAGGGGTGTGTGGTGACGGACATCACCGCAAATGTACTAAAGGCAGTCTGTGAGGGGGGATTCACCAGCATCCCTTGCACTGGACACACCCTTCACCTGGTGGTCAGGGACGCTCTAGGCTTGGGGGATAAGGGGATTTGGGAAGGCACCTTTAGCTCCCTGAAGGAGCGGGGGAGGAAGCTGGTGGGGTTCTTCAATGGGAGCATGAAGGGCAGTGAGCTCCTCCGAGAGAAGCAGGCCAAGTAAGACTCCCCAGGGCACCAGCTGGTGCAGAATGTAGCCACACGGTGGAATTCCACCTTCCTGATGCTATAGTGGCTTCTTGAGCGGAAAGCCGCCTGGCATCAGGTGCAACTGGAGATGGACTGCGGGGCACCAGAAGGGTTTAATGGGGTGGAATGGGAGCTCCTGGCTCAAAGAGTCTTCGTCCTGAGACCGTTCCTGGCCGTGACAGAGACCGTGAGCAGCTCCACCGCCACCCTCAGCCAGGTGACCCCTCTGGTTCGGAGTCTCCAGAGGAGGCTGGACAAGATTCTCGGGGGGCGGGATTGTGGCCCTGCGGGCAGGAAGCTGGTCGATGAGGCACTTCACCTGGTGTGGAAGCTAAAGTCAGGGCTGGAGGCGCGTTTTGATGTGCTCCTGCAGCAGGAGCAATATGTCCTGGCAACAATGCTGGACCCCAGGGTCAAGGGCAGCATGGCATGCCAGACAGCACTTTATGGCCTCTGGAAGGGTATGCTGGTGTACAGGGTCCAGGAGGAAGGGCGGACGATGCATCAGGATGCCCCTGGGGATGGTGGAAGTGGGAGAAACCACCCCTTTCATGCAGGTGTGTCTATCCCTTCCCCCAGCCCTACTGGTAGCAGCAGCAACGCCAGCAGCAGCAGCACCCCTGTTTCCAGCAGCAGCAGAAGCAGCTCAGCCTATGTGCAGGTCACTCTGGGGAGGATGTGGTCCCCCACAACAACAGGGCAAGCAGTGTGGCTGATGGTAGTGGTGGATGTGGTGCCCAGGCAGAGCTACAAGAGTGTGTACGATGGCGCCTCAGCAGCCATGGAGACCTACCTGGAAGAGGAGCCATGCATTGATCCCAGCAACGATCCCTTGGCCTACTGGGCCGGCAAGGCCAATGTGTGGCCGGCCCTGTCGAAAGTGGCCAAGGGTCTCTTGTCCTGCCCACCAACCAGTGTCCCCAGTGAGCAGGTGTTCTCTATAGTGGGGGATATATGCTCCCCGCACTGCCTGAGACTGGGGGCCAAGTTGGTGGAGCAGTTGCTGTTCATTAAGGTGAACCTTCCACTGCTGGGTTTCCACGAGCTGCCCCTGGACATGAATTGATGGTGCAGTGGCACACGCCATCCCACACCAGGGGCAGTCCTGGGACGGGCCTCTTCCTCCTCCTCAATCTGGGCAAGGGCTACTGCTGCTGTGCTGCTGAGGTACTGTCCATCCTTCCCAATGCCTGGCATCCTCCCCCCCCCTCTCCCATACTAGACAGAATCGGCTGCCTTATCTGACTGACCTCATGACACAGGGTGGCATTGGGAAACTGTAAGCCTGCCAGCCGGCCTATGGCTACACAATCTCGACCTGCCAATATGATACTGACTAGCTCTCACTCTCTCACGCTACACAGTCTTTGCTAGTTTATCTGAGTGCCCTGCAGCCCATGTCCCAGCCTACCTGCCCTACTGCCTCTCATGCCACTCTGCCTGTCTGCCCGCCCAGCTTGCCGCCAAGTTCAAAGCTTCCCTCGGTCCACCTTCCTGCCTCCCATGCCAAGGTGTCTTTCTGCCCACTCAATTTGCCTGGCTCAAAGCCTTCCCAAGCCCACCTGCCCTACTGCCTCTCATCCCACGCTGCCTGCCTGCCCATCCGCCCAGATTTCAAAGCTCAAACCCTGCCTCAGTCTGCCTGCCTGCCGCTCATGCCACGCCACCTGCCTGCCTGCCTGCCCTGGCAACCAATGTCTGCTGCTGCCAATGGCCCTCAGACCTATATGCTGTCTGCGCCAAGGGTTCTGTACCATGGCTACCAATGTCTGCTGCAACTAGTGCCAATGGCCCCCAGGCCTATATGCTGTCTGTGCCAAGGTTTCTGTACCACAGGTTGCTGCCAAACCCAAAGCCTGCCTCAGCCCGCCTTCCTGCCTCTCATGCCAAGGTGCCTGTCTGCCTGTCCAGGTTGCTGCTGAGAGAGAGAGAGAGAGAGAGAGAGAGACTCTCCACTGCTAGAAGGAGAGAAAGACACGATCCCACCCATGCTGTCATCTGCACTATATGGCCAGAGAGAGAGAGGGTCCCCGCTAGAACGAGAGAGTTGGGGTGGAGGGGAGGCCAGCTCAAGCTGCCACCTGCCAGAACCAGGAAGAACTCCCATCTGTGACCGATGCCCACATCCACCAGCAGCAAACCTACCAGAATGAGATGGAATATAACAAAACGTAGAATGTATTATGTGCCTGTCTGTGTGCGTTTCTATACCTACCTTTTGCACGATTGAATGAAGTGTGCCCAACCATGCACTACTTCTAGGGACATCATTCAGCTCCCATAGACTGTCATTCTACTGTACCTGAATCAGTCATGCCCGCCCGTCCCAGGAACCATCACGGAGATTCTGGGACCATCATTCCAGTCACTGGGGACTGTTATTCCATTCCACTGAATCCAGAAGCCCGGTGCCCGGCCCGCATGCCAGCATGCCCCCTCCCACCAGCCTACTCTTCAGCACCCACCCGCAGATGCCTGCTGAAGCTGCTGAAAAAAACCACTCCTCTGACACCAGCACCCTCCACCTGCTGCCCGCTGCCAAGGATCCTGTCTCTCTTTCTCTCTGGCACACACACACACACACACACACACACACACACACACAAGCCCTTCCCCTCCTGGCGGGTTGTCTGCAAGTTGAGACCCTGCTGCTGGCACAGCTTTGGGTAATACCTTACCTATGCTACATAGGTGCCAGCCAGGTGCTGCTGGTAGGGATAGACTAGCTGTATGAGATTCTGCCACCTCCCAGAACTTCAGCATAGAGGGATAAAAGATTGGAAAGGTCAAAAAAAGCTTGTAACAACAAATATAACCTTTATAAACAATTTTAAAAGAACAATAACATCAACAGTATAAAACCAAAACCAAACATAAATACAAAGAAAAGAAAAGGGTCGAGTCTACTTGTCTTTGGTCCTGTCCCCCAGAACTTGGGGGAAAGGCAAAAGGGGCACGGACAGGACTGAGGGGTGGGCACCCTGTGCTCCAGCATATCCTAGCCATGGGCCAAGGCGAAGGCCATGTCCCCTACCATGACTGCATGCCACCTGGAGACCGACTGGTGGTACGGTTCCAGGTGCTCCGTCTCGGCAGAGATGTACTGGGTGTACGCCTCCACCTTCTTTTTCTCCACCTCGAGCACCTGGAACTCTTCCACCAGGTGGTTCTCCATGGTGGCTGCTGTCTGCTGCAGGCCGGTCACAAAGTCCTGGGTGGCCCTCTCCACTTCGACCCAAAAGGTCCTTGCCGCTGAAGACTCCCAGGGTCTGGGGAACTCCACATCAGAGCTGGAGGAGGGGGAAGGGCTTACATGGTGTTGCTTCTGCCGTGCCTTTCCCCCCCTTCTTCTGGCGATGAGGATGCTCTACAGCCACAATGCCAGAGTCCTGCTGATGCTGCCTCACCATCAGCCCATGGAGCTTTTCACTGTGGGCTAACAGCCCTGATGTGGTCCCCTCACACTGCCTACAGAATATTTTATGGCAGACCAAAAGAAGATAAAAAGATAGGAACATAAGAAGTGCCATGCTGCGTCAAACCATTGGTCTGTCAAGCCCTGCCTCCATTCTGTCTCCACAAGAGGGTGGGTGGCCAAGCCCAATCTCTCTCTGCAGGGGACTTCCTAACAGGTCATAGGGGAATCCATTCCTTGTTGTTCCAGCCCCCATGCCTTAACTTGCATTTTGCAGAGACATTGTCATGCCTCACATACCACTGCCAGACATCAGACCTTGTCCGTCCAGTGTCTGGGGGTGGCACTAGTGACCTCCACCTTGGTATCCTGTGCCTGCCCCTGGCACCGGCATTTGAGGATTCTGAATCCTCACCCTCTCTGAAACAGGAACACATAAACAACAACTAAGTATACCATGCATTTATGATGATGGCGCTAGTCCTCCCTCCTTGGGGTGCTAGGGATGGCAACCGGAGACAGTGACCCAGGTTGGCAGGCACGTGCAAATAATCCTGCCCTTCTTTGGATGCTGGGGAGGGATGGCAATGGGGAGACCATGGCTTGCTGACATGTGCAAATCCTGCCCTTATTTGAATGCTGGGGGGATGGCAACTGGAAAAATCCTGGCTAGCACGTGCAATTAATCCTGCCCTTTTTTGTGTGCTGGGGTGGGATGGCAATGGAGAGACCCTTTATGGCACATGAAAACCCTGCCCTCCTTGGGGTGCTAGTAGGGGATGCTAGGGATAGAAAATGAAGAGACCCTTGCTGGCACGTGCAAATCCTGCCCTCCTTTGGGTGCTAGTAGCGATGGCAACTCAAAACACCCTTGCTGGCACGTGCAAATCCTGCCCTCCTTGAGGTGCTAGTAGCAATTGGAACTGGAAAGACCCTTACTGGAATGTGCAAATCCTGCCCTCCTTGGGGTGCTATGGATGGCAACTGGAAAGACCCTGGCTGGCACGTGCAAATCCTGCCCTTACTTGGGGATGTGTAGGGATGGCAACTGGAGAGTGGATACCCTTGCTAGACTGGCACATGTTTGGGTGGGGGTTCTCGTGCTCATGCCTGACTGCTGGAAGAGCCCCCACACACTACAGTACCCTCTCTCTCTGTGGCAGACATCTGCTGCCACCCACTGATGCCCACTGTTTGTGCCTGACTGATGCCCACCACCCACCCACGCACCCACCCACACGCCAGTGAGCTCGCTCTAAAGGACAGTATTCTTGTCCTCAAAGTAAAACAAAAGCTTATAAACCTGGCAGCAGTGGCAGCACCTGCTGTGCCCGCCGGCTCTTGGTCCTCCTCCACCACCGAAGGTCCAGCAGTGGCAGGAGGAACCTCTTCCTCCTCCACCACTACTGGCTCCAGGAGCACCACCTTGGCCCCCCAGCGTTTAATCAAAATAACAGTCTTCGATTTCTTCATTTTTTTTTAACAAGCATTCTGGCGAACAGTCACCCACCAACACTTACTCACCAACTAACCAAACCAACACAGCCAAACCAAACACACAAACAGCCAAAACACAGAACCAAACAACCAGCCAGAGAGCTACACATGCTCTCTCCCCACACAAACTCCGCATGCACTCGAATTTCCAGTTTCCAGCATGATCATGGGATCTCGCGATACCTTTTTCTGAACGGCCAAACCGAACCTGAACTCGGCGACTGGACCGGACGACCGAATCCAAACTCAGCGACTGGACCGAACGACTGAACCAAATGGCCAGACCGAACCGAAGACCTGAACCCGAACCGCGATCTGTTCGCACATCCCTAGTAGCCCCATGTAGAGCATGTTACAGTAGTCTAACCGAGAGGTAATAAAAGCATGGATGATCATGGTCAGGTCAGGAACCAAAATCAGCGGCTGAAGCTGCCGGACCAGATGTAACTGGCGGAAGGCACTCCTCGCCACAGCCTCCACCTGGAGATCCAGGCAGAGCTGCGCATCGAGGAACACCCCCAGGTTCCATACCTGGGAAGTCAGTGGAGGGCAGACTCCATCAATCGATGGGGATGTCAACTCTGCCAACTTACCCACTAACATCACCTCCATTTTGTCAGGATTCAGTTGCAGTCGGTTAGCCCTTATCAAGTCCCCCACACCTGCCAAACACTCAGTAAGCACCAAGAGAGCTGGGCCTGGGTTGGTCAAAAATTAGAGATATGGTTGGGTGTCATCTCCATGCTGATGACACCTTACGTCGAACTCTCTGATCACCTCGCCGAGCAGCTGCATATACACGTTGAACAGGAGAGGGGACAAAACCGAACCCTTCGGGACACCACACGGGAGGTCTCGGTAAGATAAAAAACAATCATCGAGTACCACCCACTGAGTTCTTCCTGTCAGGAATGAGCGGAAGAATGATCCCGCCCACCCCTGCACTGTCCCGCAGGCGCATCATCAACATCTCGTGGTCAATGGTATCAAATGCTGCCTACAGATCTAATAGGACCAATAGGGTCGATCAACCCCTATCCTTTTCACAGTGGAGATCATCCACCAAGGCCACAAGTGCTGTCTCACTGCCATAACCCAGACAGAAGCCAGACTGAGAATTATCAAGATAACTGACGTGGTTGAGATGCTCCTGGAGCTGCTGACCCACTACCCATTAAATAACCTTCCCTAAAAAGGGAAGGTTAGAGACAGGTTAATAGCTGGCAGGGGAGTCAGCATCAAGCAATGACATCTTGAGCAGAGGCTGCACCACCGCCTCCTTGAGACAGCCTGACACTCTGCCCTCCCATAGGGAGGCATTGACCACCCTGGCCAGCAACGGCCCCATTGTCTCCCGGCAGCTCTTAACCAGTCAGGACGGGCACGGATCTAATTCACAAGAGGTGGCTCGAACAGCCCCAAGCACTCCCACCACATCAGCGGGTGTCACCGACTGAAAGTGATCCCACAAAATTGGACAATTGCACAGTTGATATCTCTCCCATTAACGGAGCACCTGCCTCAAGGCCAGTGCCAAACATGAGGTCCAAGGTATGTTCTCAAAGATGTATCGGGCCATTGACCCTCTGGGACAGACCCATGGTTGCCATGAACTCATGCTTGGCTCCCCCAAGCACCACGTCGGCGCGAATGTTGAGGTCCCCCAAGACTATTGTCTTGGAGGACCACAGCACAGCCTCTGCCAGAGCATGCAGGGAGGCTACTGTTCTGGTAGGTACATGGTATACCAGCAGCACTCCCCAACTGTCCCCTGCCAAATCAAACACAAGGTGGAGACCTTCAATGCCTACCATGGCCTGCATTGGATAACTCCTCACAGATCACCCCTCTTAAAAAATCATAGCTATACCACCACCCCGTCCCTCTAACTGGTGCAGCTGGTGCTTCACAGAATACCCGGCCAGAACAAGATACGCCAAAATAGAACACGATTCATTGTTCAACCAGGTTTCCATGATACATGCAAGATCGGCAGCACAGTCCAGGATCACCTCCTGGACTGTTGTTGCCTTATTTGCCACCGACCTCACATTTAACAGCACCAAAACTGGGTTGAGGGCCCCTTGAACAAGTTCCACTTGCTCATATGCTGGGGGAGGGGTAAGCGGGTGGTGCACTAGGCATCTGTACTGCCTCACTGCTCCCACTCTCCTCCCCCCAAGACCATACCTCCCCTGGCCCATCACAACCCCAATAGCCGCACCTACCCCTCTGGCTGCCCCCCAGCCTCCCCTCCCCGGTTGTCCTGCCCAGACTGCGAGGGAGATCACTCCCCACCCCCATCCCCACCCCCTCCCTGGGACTCTCTCTCTCACAAGGAGTCCCCCCACCCTATCCTTCAGGCGGTGCCCCCCCCATCTCACCGCGGGCAGAGTCTGATTCCACTTCCCCCACCTCCCCACCCCCTGTCCCTCCCTTTCTACTGGAGGGTCAAATCCCACCACCCTTGGACTCACCCCCTCCCTCAAACCGAGGAGGTTAGCCCTACCCCGTCTATCCCAATCCCACCCACCCCCTACCCGCAAATCCCCAACCCCTCTCTGCCACTGAGAGGTATCCCCAAACCAACCCCCTTACTCTCCCCAACCGAAACAGGGGGCCAGCAACTCACAGTTCTGTTGAGGTCTGACCTCACCCTACTGCTCTCACCACTGCTGCTGCCCTGGCCACCGTCAGGTCTATTGTTGGGGGGGGGGAGGAAGGATGTTCCCCCTTGTGGCGCAGCTGGGCCACCGGCTGCCTTTGACCCCTCTGGGCCGGACGTCCCTGCTGGAGCACCAGTCTTGCCCCCTCCTCCAACCATAACTGATTTTTTAATGTAATCCCACAGCCCCAGAGATGGAGGAAACTAATAGTTAATAGGGACCCCTCTTTTAATTCCTTCCACCCTCCCTTTAGGCTGTGAGTACCTGAGTGCGTGTCTCATGGCACCAGGTGCCTCTACCCAAAGGACTTTAGTGGGATAGATCCACAAATGCAGGTCCCTAGGGAATAATTCAATACCCCATCAACACACCATAGGACAGTATACAATGTAATACAAAGACAGATAGTAACCCTTTATAATATGAGAGAGAAAAAACAATCAACATAACTCAAAATACAGAAGACAGTCCCCACCCCCTTTTAGTCCAACCCATCCCTTAACATGTATAGGGATGGTGGGTTGTTTTGTTTGTTGCAGCGCTGTATGTTGGCCAGCTTCACTCACAGATAGAGAGTCTCACAGAAATCTCTTCACAAGATCTCTGGTGGCAAGAGCAGCTCCCCAGTTCTCATGAGTTTCAGGCTGCTCTCAGTAATTAGTCTGGGCAGGAAGTCAGGCTCGTGATGGATAGCAGGATGGGAGACAGTCCCAATGCCAGGACAGGGTAGAGCCCTCTCCTCCTTCAGACAGACCACACTTCTCCTCTTGAGCTCCTTCCCTTAACCTCTCATCTCCCTCTCCCTCAGAATCTTCCCACCTTTTTCTGACTACCCCAAGCCCCTCCCCTTCAGGGGTTCTAAGTCTCCTGGGAATAGTAGTTTTACCATGTCAGGTGAGACTAAGCACTGCTGCTCCAATGGTGGCTACATTTTTCAATGTGCACCCTATATAAACACTAAAGAAAATGACCTTTAATTTCAGCTATGAATGGTTGCTCTATGACCATTAATAATGGAGATATAGCAAATTTACTGAACAAGGGTCATCGACCATTTTGATTTCCTCCACCCGCCTCTGCATCACTTTTGGGCTTGGTAACATATGAATTCCAACCCTTGGGGGAGAGATCTTCAAAACAAACCATAACCCAATATTGTACCACAAATTTCCCACAGAACCTCTATTTCTGATCATTTGCTCCCTGACTAAAAAGATTCTTTGCAGCCCTAGCACTGATTGCAAATTCTGCCTCCCATAAAGGAGAAAAAGATTTTGAAACATCAAGCTGCTCACCTGAGTTCCAGTTTCACAAACAAAATCTGCTGAATTATTGAGCCGCCAACACTTTGAAAAAATTACCAGTCCTTATTCCAAATTGCTTTTTGGGAGTGGGGGAGTGATTAAAAATACACCCCAGTCTCCTATTCAGATCAAATGCTCTTTTTCTGGTCTCACTTCTTTCTCCATTACTTGGTTGCTGCCTTCCCTGAAAATGGCAGTGGCTGCTAGTTCTTTATGAAGGACATTTTTCAAGCCAACAAGACCTTTCTTCTTTGAAGCTTGCTTTGTTCCTTCCACCCTGAATTCTGCTCCTGATAACAGTCTGGGTTACCTAACTGATCTCTTTTGTGGTCCTCCTCTTTGAAAGGATTTTAGGATAATCCTGCGATATAGCAACTATATTATCAGCAGCAAATTGTGGCATTGCCAACTGTGGATAATAATGAATTCAGCTGTGCAATGATGAGAAAAATCAAGTAGGGTTTAAAGAGACAAGCATCCTGTTCTTCATTAAAATTGGGTGTCTTTACACTGAGTTTGTTATCCTCTGCTGAGCCTTTTTGATGTTGGAAGCAAAAATGCATAGGTTTCTCTTCCTTTTTTTTTCTTAAATAACTAAGATTGTGGTAAATATTTTAAACAGGAAGCTCACTATGTTTTCAATTAATAAAGGACAGTTTAAAATGTAGTATTCTGCACAAGCTTTGCAGCTACTGAGCATGAAGGAAAACCCTATTGTTACATGGTTACACTTGCACTGCATAATAAACAACAAAATCATTGGAGAGGCCTAACAGGCTAATCTGTAAATATGGTTTAGAGGAAAGAGTATTATATGTATTGGGAACCATAACGGCCTAACTCTAGTCAAAGCTCTGGAAAGTGACCTCACACAAATAACTTTAAGCCAGTGATTTCAAAGCTTTGGGGACTAATCGACCCTCAAAAGATGTGATTAAATGAGATGCTACCTTGCATGGCCACCCAGGAGCCACTCATACAAACACACATCTGAAGGTCGGAGTGTGTGTGGGGGGGTGATGCGTGCTCCCGTGATTCACCCAGTATCCACTCATGGCCACTCATGGTGCACTACCAAGAAATCCAGAGTCCACCATGCAGGACAAGTGCATGGCAGATGGCACTGGACACCTACGCATCCCCTGCCCATATGAACTGAAGCAGCCACCCATGCCAGAAGACAGGTTCCCCTCTCATAGGTGCTGTGGGCAGGGGGACACAGCATTTGCAAGTCACAGAAACTGGCTGTGAATGCTGGGGAGCCCGGTTCTACAGCGTTCATGTCCAGGACATTTCAGATTCAAAGCCGAGTCCGATGTACGTCCCCTTCTCCGTCGTCCACTATTGCCCATCTTCTCTTGTTCCTTTGACTGCTGTAACCTGACCTGTGCCTGATTTGCTTCCATCTCTGCCTTGTCTGTCGGCTCCTGCCTGGCCATTACTCTTCCTGATCTGCACCCCTCTCACCCCCCACACCATCCTGAGTAGAGTGGCCATACTGTCACACCGCGGCATGCTCCCCACCGCCGGGGGCGTGTGTGGCAGGGGGCCGGGTGGTGCCCCGGATGTAACAGGGATGGGGGACCACCCCCTCAGGGAGGCCCCACGGCCGCCCCAGACTTGGGAAATCCCCATTATCAGGGGGAGGAGCTGCCAGCACAGGGTGCGGGTCGGGCACCACTGGCAGAGGGATCACCAGCATCGGCCCTGCCCCACCACAACCCGTGGCTAGATGAGCATTGGGAGACACAGGGGGGGTCAAGCTAGGGCTCTGGGGTCAGGTGGTTAGGCATCCATCTCCATAAAGAGGCCAGCAGGGCACCAGAGCCCTGCCGGTAATCGTTTGAGAGGCTGGCCCCTTCCTGGAACCTGGTGTTTTCTTGAAACCCTTGATTCTTGCTCTGCTCTTGACCTGCCCTTGTTCCCCCTTCCTGAGTGAACGTTGCTGCTGACCGTGAATACTGATACTGCCCTCCCTGCTTTGTTCCTGCACTCCCCCCCCCCTGTGTTTGTCCGTTCTATGGCTTATTCTCTTTTTTCCCGCCTCCCGGAGTGACAGCCTTGCCCCCCTTCCTCATCCTGGGCCCCCCTACCTTGCACCCCTTGGACCCAGAGATTCCCTGTTTCCCGCACCCCTTTGAGCACCAGCCCCTGCGCAGACTGTGCATGTGGTTTCTGTGTGGTCATTTTCCTGTCTCCCTCTGGGGCACAATCCTCCTTGCCTCCCTTGTGATGATCCGGGTTGCTCTCATACATTGAGAGAAAGCCCACACATGATCCTGAGGGGATTACCCTACTCGTTGGATCACCTGAAAGAGGAGACCATGCCCAGGCCTCGCCCTATTCTCCTTACCCTACCCCCTCTACTTACCCCCACCCACCTAACACATACCTCTCCTTTAAAAGAGGATGCTTATGAAAAATGCATGGCACAGGGCTGCACTGGTATTTTTCATAAGTGTCATCTTTTAAAGAGGAGGAATGGCCACCCTAACCCTGAGTCTAAGCTTCTAGATTTGCTCTTGCCCTGTTCCTGTCCTTGCCTGGAGATGGACCAGTTGGGACCAGATTCTACTATAATATAGGGTCATCCTGCATGTCTTTGCCTACGTCTTAGACAGTGTCCTTACATAAAGAATTTAAAAAATTCAAACATTTTAAATATAAAATATTTTAAATGAAAAAATTAAAAGCAACATTTCAGAACCTAACTTTATTTTTAAATAAATGCAAAAAAATAAGTTTGCAGCAATCAAAACAACAATGAATTGCATTTTATCCTGCTCCATCAGTTGCCAGCCCTCATGATATGATTTTGTTTCATTAAACTGCTTGAGGTAGGACTTTTTCTTCTTTATTGTTAAAAAAAACCTCGGCAACTTTCAACTGCTCTCCCAATTAGTGCACGGGGCTCAATTCTGCTAATTGAAGTTGATGGGAATTTGCCTGTTAACATAAAAGGTATCTCAGTCAGATCCGTGAGGAATAAATGGGATAGTTATTATTGCAATTCTGAAATTTGAAGATGGAGAAAACAGGACTAGTGAACTGAATATGCTTCTTCCTTTAAGACTCTCCATTAGGGATGGGAAGATTGGAATTGGATCAATTGTCCAATTGATCCAAATTAATGGGGGATTTCTCACTGGATCCCCAATTGGATCCCTCAGCAAGGCTCTGTAAAGCTCCTTGGACCATCAATACCACCACTCCAAGGAGCTTTTCTCTTGGTTCCTGCCTTGCTTGGAACCCTGCCCATGCATGCCTTTCTTAGCGTCTGCCACTGCAGCAGTGAAATGGACAGGCGAGTGGGCAGGAGTCCAGTGAAGGCAAGCATTGGGCAACAATCCTGGGAGGCAGAGCTGATGCAGGATGGGGAGGGAGATGGGTAGTCAATTTACTTACCTTTTTTCCTAGGCTCCAGAGTCTAGTAACCCGTGGTGCCCAGCACGGTCTTCTCAAATCTGTGCCGGGAACAAATAGCAGCAAAAATAACTCTGCATGCACAAAATGACCACTATGGCCATTCTGCGCAAGTGCGGCCATTTTAAAAAATGGCACCAGCAGCATCTGCACCATTTTGGAAAATGGCAGCCGGTCAGTACATTCACAGATATTTTCCCTGGTGTTTCTTCCCAGCGTGGCCCTGAAAAGGCCATGCTGGGCACAGTGGGTAGCCAGATTCTGGAGCCTAGGTGGAAAGGTGAGCAATTTGTCTACCTTCTCCTCCTCATCGTCATTTCTATAGCTCTACTAGTCGTATGCAGCACTGTACAGATACACATAACATGAAAACAGTCTCCACTCCATGGAACTTACAATCTAATCAAGACACAAAGACACAGACAAATAAGAGTCTTCTTATGAATAATTGACTACAGGATGCAGGTATTCAGCAAGCTTATTTATTTCAGTTAAAATGGTTGAAATTCACAAGGCTATGATCTGAATAGGACCTGGGTTCATGATTTAAAAGCAATCTCAAAGAAGTGGGACTTTAAGCGGGACTTGAATATGGACAGGGAGGCCACATGATACACCCCCTCAGGAAGTTTGTTCCAAGCGTACAGTGCAGCAAGGTGGAAAGCGCAAAGTCAGGAGTTGGTGATGGAGGAGGAGGGCACAGGTAAGAGCATCCTGCTCAATGGATAAAGGTCATGAGTAGGGTGCAGGGGGAGATAAGAGAAGAGAGGGACTGAGGCGCTGCAGAGGGAAGGCACTTGTAGGTGAGTAGGAGAAGCTTGAACTGTATGCGGCAGCGGATGGGAGCCAATTAGGGATGGGCAAACAGATCGCGGTTCGGGTTCAGCCGTTCGGTTCGGCTGCGTTCGGTCCGTCTGTTCGGTTCATCCATTCGGTTTGGCTGCGTTTGGTTCGTCCAGTCGGTTCGGCAGTTCAGCTAGTTCGCCGAGTTTGGGTTCAGCTGTTCGGTTCGGTCATCCGAACAGGCCATTCGGTTAGGCCGTTTGGCTGTTCGGTTCGGCCGTGCGGCTGTTTGGGAAGTGTTGTTATGGCTTTTTTTTATATATATATATGATTTTTTGGTTTTTTATTGGGTTTTGTATGGTTTTCTTTTGTTTTTTATTTGTTTTTTTGGTTTTTATATGGAGTTTATTATTTTTTTAAAACTAATATTATATCTATCTATCTACACTAAATCTAACTGCTATTAACTATTCAAAATGCTATGAACTAAATGGATTATCTAATAAGTACACAGACCTACTCCTACAAACACTAAAACTAAATCACTAACGCTATCTCTATCACTAAGCTAACTCCTA
>QEPC01002493.1:155205-222158 GCA_003113815.1 Sphenodon punctatus
TACATACTCAATGAGTCTGTACAGTGCATAACACAAGGTTTCAGTTTATGGTTTTAGTTTCATTTCATTACAAAACTGAAATGAAACTTAAAGCAATCTAAAAATCCTACTCAACGCCTGCTGTTCAGGAACAGTGACTAGCTCAGAAGGTGGTTGGAAGGGGGGAGGCAGATAATTAGTTTTGTTTCTTGCAAGCCTCTCCACCCCTGGTGCCTGGAAGTCTGCTCCTCAGTGACTGACACCTCCCTGTAATGTTTGATCTTCCAGTGAACCTTTTTTTGCCACCCGAACTCATCCGAACGCGATCCGAACTGACCGAACTGTTCGGCCATTTGCCGTTCAGTGTTCTGTTTGTTCGGTATGTTCGCGTTCGGGTTTGGGTTCGAGTTCGGTCATCCAAACAGGCCGAGTTCGGGCCGAACTCCGAACTGCCAAACCGCGTTCGCCCATCCCTAGAGCCAATGCAGTGACTTGAGAAGATGGGTCACATGGTTCTAGCACTGTGCAAGGAAGGTGAGTGTTGCAGCTGAATTTTGAATAGACTGTTGGGAAGATAAGTGACTCAGTGGGAGACCTGCGAGAAGCAGGTTGCAGTAGTCTAAGTGGGAGGTGATTTTTCCATACAATTTCCCATCCCTACTCTCCATACAGTTGGTGAACAGTCTTCGACAATCAGATGGTGTTTTTACTGGCAGTTTTGTGAATGAATGCGCACGAGTGAGTCTGTTTGCCCTTGTACTGAAATGTATCACTTGGGCTCATTCACACAACAACTCTTTTTCAGCAGGTAGTGGCAAAACCCCATGTTCTGTGCATTGTGGCCTTTCTGCCCTCATTTCCTGATACATTCCCACCTGAGAATTTTGCTCCTCTTCTGCTACTACCATCACCTGCCAGGGAGTCTCCTGATCCCCTCTCCCATGTTGCCCACTAGGCTTGGATCTCCCTCTATGAAACGTATGCTCTGCTCCCTCTCTCATGACCTTCAAATCCCTCTTAAAAACCTACCTCTTACATCAGGCTTTCCGTAGCTTCTCACCCCCATAGATTACTCCATGAAGTAATGCTTCTACCTCTGCTGCCCCATCCGCCTCCCTTGCACACATCTCTCCCTATGTTCTCTTCTCCTTGTCCATTCTAGATTGTAAGCCCCTCTGGGCAGGGATCTGTCTCTAGTCACAACTGTTCAGCACAAGACCCAATATTGGCACTATATGAATAATAATAATCATATTCAATATTAATAATTGTGTGGAATCCTTACCACTCCTTGTGCTCCTCCATGATTTTATGTTCTCCGCCACCCCATGCAAAGAGCTTGCCTGCAAGGATCTGTCTCTATCAATTAGCAAGTCTATGCAATGTGAGTATCCCAGGTGAAGCTTCTCCTCTTCGCCATGCTCTCTCCTCTTGTAGCCACTTCACAATTGATCACTCTCTAGCAGCTGTACTAGGTGCAACTCCATGGTTCTGGCAGACCTGGATGTGGGCAAAGCTGTGGGCAAACCTTATAAAGAGGAGGCAGATGCATGGGCACGTATTATCATGCACTAGCATGCACTGGCCTGCGGGGTGGGCCCGTGATTTCCTTGGACGATGCCATGAGTGCATAGTGAGTGAGGGCTCCCTGGACGTATGGATCTGGAGAACACCTTATACATGGGCAGGTGAACACCCATCTGGTGGGTACTAACGTGGGCTATTGTCTTGTTTATTTTCACCCTAACATTCTATTATCATTTCTTGTTTATGACTTCCTACTTCCAAGGGACCATAGAAGTGTGGCCAGAGAGTTCAAGAACAAGGAGTCTTTTCTCCGCTCCATGCTACTTCAAAAACATTGCATGTAAGGCTATCACAAGGACATTCCTTCATGTCCCTTGAATCATGGGAAATACCACAGAAAATGTGGGAATGGAAGGTGCCATTTCCACACAGGGCAATCAGCAGTTCTTGTTCTGTAGCACTTGTTCTGTAGCACTGCTACAGAACAAGAAAGGAGCACATGGTGACTTCTCAGAGAGAAGGTGGTTTTGTCAATGAGGCCTCAGAAATCATTCCAACAGCTCAGGTTAATATTAGCCGTTTTCTTTCTGTTATGAAAGAAACAGTCAGGTAGTCAATTAATAACAGCTCAAGAAAAGGAGAGATGCATAAAGCACAAAAAAGGCACCAAATTGATGCTAAGCTGAAAGAAATTCTGGTGTGTTTTTTCCCCCCTGGAGAGGCATCAGCTGCTGTTTGATTCCTGCCCTTTTAAAAAAAAATGAATCAGAACACTTTCCTTGATGTCCAGTCTAAGCCTGTCTTATTTTTATTTATTTTCAATGCATAAAGTGTGCACCTCAAGATCCTCTAAAGCTTAGAAGATTTTTTTTTCCTTTGCAGCTTTGCTGGAGGATTGCAAGCAGAGTCTGGAGGGAGCCTTTGCACGAGGCTGGAGAGAAGCAGAAGGCTGTAAATGCAATGAAAAGGTGATGAAGCCAGAGAGTATTTCACACACAGAAGTCAAGAGGAACTGAGGATGGTTACTCAACTCACTATCCACCCACTATCCCAATGTAAGAACATTGTCTCCTGCAGGGTCGGTCTTACGGTAATTTCAGATGTGTCGGGGCCAATTGACAGCTCTTTCGCGTGGTGAATGCGATTCCCCGCCGCGATTGACCGTGGTGAACATCTGGGGGGGGACATCCGTTCCCCCCATCAGACGTTACGCGGTCACAAGCACCGCAGGGAATTGACTGTGGTTGACTGTGATTTGTAATGTCTGAAAATACCCTATGTCTTGGTGAAACTTGGAGGAGAAATGGGACTGTGGGTTGTGTCTTGGGCAAAGGGAGGGAGATAACCTGGGGAAGAGGTGAGAGGGGCAGGATATTAAATGTAAATAAATAAATAAATAAATAAAGGGAGCAAGTAGTGAGCCCTGCAGGAAGTCCTAAGAGTCCAAGGGACCCACAGCTGCCATCACTGCACAAGATGCTCCTAGGGCCCTGTTGCCTCTGTAGGAGCTTCTGAAGAGTAGGGTTTTTGAATGTATGAGGTCAAGGATGTATATCTCTGTCCTTCCCCCCTCCCCACCTAAGGATGGCTCTTGCTCCCTGCACTGATGGAGCCCTGATCGACAGTTCACAGCTAAATAAATGGTCACAATCACATCTGCTTCACTGGGTGTAGATAAATAGAGTTGAAATTAGCAGTGCTTTATAAACTCATGAATTCTATTTGAATACTCATGCACTTCCATGAAGTTTTAAATTAAATTTGCACTCATTGTAAAGTTCACTGAATTTGTTCATTGATTTGTTTCTCAGAACTTAAGGGTTTTGACTAGTATTTTATCTCTTTAGTTGTCCACGGTGAGAGGGGAGGCCTAGAGGGAGTGACACTAGAGGGAGTGACAGGGAGTCAAATGGTAACTGTGGGTATTTTCAGACGTTACGAGATCAGAGTCAACCACAGTCAATTCCCTGTGGTGGTTGTGACCGCATTACGTCTGATGGAGGGAACGGATGTCCCCCCCCCCCCCAGATGTTCACCACGGTCAATCCCGGCGGGGAATCACATTAAGCACATGATCGGCTGAACCGGCAGGGCCGGCAGTGATCGCGTGGTGAAGGCAATTCCCCGCCATGATGAACCGAGCCATCACTTCTGGACGGCGGCCACGGCCCGGAATCCCTGCAGGGATTCAGTCCCGTGGTCAATTCGGGTGGGCGCTGCGGCCGCATTGGCTGCGGCGCCCGCCCATCACCCCGGAGGGCAGGCGGCAGGGGAGCGTGGGAGGGGCAGGGCCATGTGGATGCACGTTGCTCCGCACGGCCCTGCCCCCTCCCCGATTCCCCCGCCGGGAGCCCCCAGCACATCTGTTGGGCCGTGACGCGGTGGCCCCGGCGGGGGATCAACAGATTCGTTCCGTGACGGGGTCAATTGGCCCCGTCATGTCTGAAAATACACAGAGTTGCACTGTAAGTGCATGATGAACAGTCACAAGGCGTAGCAGTGGTCATTAGCCAATAATATCATCACTCAGCCTGAATGGTACCAGCTGTGGTTATATAAGGACTCCAGCTCAAAACAGCGAAGTGGCTGATGAAGAGAGGGAAGCAGACAAAGAGCTGCTACAACCCTGAACTGCATTGCCATATGCAATCCTCACAGTCACCTACCCTTGACAAGAGGAGCAATCTGGATCCAGACCCAGCTCCAGGGAAGTGGGAGAGAGACTACCTGTGTAAAATAAACAGCAGGGAAATTTAAACCCTCTTGAGCATGGCTTACTGTTATGGTTCCCTTTACAGAAGGAGCTTCCACCTGAGGATTGTATTTTGTCTGGGCAGGGCAAAGGACCCATCCCTGTTATTCCAGAGCACAGTCCAAATAGTAAACACAACCCCATTAGGAATGCAACCAGGAGGGATAGAGAGAGGGAGTAAAGTTTTAATTTTGTCACACAGGGTTAATCCATCAATGGCTTACAAATTTCAAAACAAACCTTCAGAGGACCCATTGAACTAACAAAATATGAACATTCCACCTTCCAAAAAATAAGCTTTCTGTATCAATAATGCATAATGACTATGATTAGAATTCAGCCATTTGAATGGGGTGAGGTTGACATTCAGATTCCTCTCCAAACATTTGTTTCACTTTGGGAATGAAGCAAGACCTTTTTGTAAGAGGCTGCATATTTGTAGAAAGAGGCACATTAAATTATCACTTTTTGATTGTTCTTTGAAGTCATTTCCCACACTTCATATTCATTTTCTGTTTGAAGGTTAAAACCTTGCTACTTAATAATTAACATTTCCTTCTGATTGTGGTTTTAGTGCGTGCAAGCAAGCCACTTGCCCACAAAAGGGAGATCAGGTGAAAATTTGAATTCTGAGATCCTTCTCTCTACATCATCTTCCAGAGAGCTTCTTAGACCTTGTAAACTTATTCCGTATTCCCTTATCCTGAACCTTATTACCTCTGAATCCAAATGACCCCAGTGCCAATTACAGTGTTAGACACATGCAGATCTGGAAACCACAAAGCTGATTTGTTTAGAATTATTTTCCAGCCCAGCACCTCTCAACTTTCTTTACTTATTTATAAAATATAATTTCATAGGATACACTGTACATGCGATGGCTTTTAAAGCTTGTGCCTTAGGGACTGGAAATTAACAAGTGTAAAGCTACTTGTTTGGTCCCCGGGTGTTATTCACATCTCAGTAGGATCTCTAATGGATTTTCCACATCATTTAATGCCTTGCAAAATACAACAACACATCAATTCATTTTTCAAAAGCAATTAAGCTTAAGCTCTGTTTTAAGGGACACTACATGCCAATTTGCTAAAACACTATGATGAAAATGCTATTTTCATCATTGTTGTCTAACTAGGAGTGTGCATTTCATTTTTGTTATTATAATAACAAAAACGAAATAGGGATTTTTCATTTTCATTATTCACAAATGAAAATGAAAAACTAAATAGGAATTTTTCATTTTCATTATTCAACAATGAAAATGAAAGAATTTAATGAAAAAACAAAAAAATCATTTTGTTATTACAAATTAATAGGAAATACCTGAAAAACATATTTTTTGTGGTAACGTCTTTATTTGACAGCTGATTTTGATGACACTTGGCAGGGGTGTACCCCCACAGAGCACATTTGTGTGCCAAATTTCAGAATTATTGGATAAAGGAATCCGATATTATACGTGGTTGTAATTTGTTATTTTACAAAGATCTGCATACGCATTCCTGGCCTTAACATCTTATTTGGATCAAACCTGGCAAGACTATACCTCTCCCAAAGATTACTATCTCTGCCACATTTCATAAGGATTGGATAAAGGGTCCATATGTTATATGTGATGTACTTATAAATGTATTTCTGGCTGTAATGTCTTTGTATTCCAGCCATTTTACATTAGATTTAGTATGATTGTATCTCAGACCTTCAGGATAATCACTGCTAAATTGTAGAAAGATTTGATAAAGGGCTGAAATTTTATAACCAATTGAATTTTCCCTCTTGAAGACTTTTGTTATTCAGGTAAATGGCACATGCAGTGCCATTCAGAGAAAGGCATGGCAGGGGGGAGGGGACTGTAGTAGGGAAGGGGGGCAGCCCAACAGACACATTCACTGGCCAATTACTGCATTCTTCCACCTTTACAGGAGGACTAATTGGTGGTGGCTTCAAGGCGGGCATAGAGCGTAGATATAAGATGCTGTTCTTTGGGTCTGCTCTGTCTGTGGTTAGTTCTGACTTTGGTCAGAACATTTTCTCATACTTTGCTGGAAGACTGTGTGTGTGTGTGTGTGTGTTTGTGCTAGAGCTCACTGCAAGTGTTTGGCTAGCTACATAAATCTAATCCCCATGCCTCAGGGGTGCTGCCCAACATCCTCTTGCCCCCTCCTGGGGTGTTCTCTGCTAGTTGTCAAACACTCTTATGCACCTGGAGTGCCCACCCAGCCTGAGGCCTGTGCCAAACAGCAGAGATGACATATATAGCCTCTGGCCAATTGGCTTGCCTTTTCAAAGACATCCTGACTGGGACAGAGATGTGATTGCATCTCTTACTGCATGCTTTGAGTTTTCCAGGACCAATCCTGAGTGACTCTGAGGCAGGCATAGAAGGGACATAATTGCAGGCTGGGCTTTCAGGCACCAAGATAGAGGGCAGGGGGAAGCATCCCAGAAATTAGGAGACATGGTTCACACATCCAGACTGACCAATTGTCATCACAATCACATCCTGCTGCAGCACTGTGACCGAGTACATAAGAGAATTCCTTATTGACTCTTTCCTAAGCAGATGCTTCCAACTTCCCAGTAACAAGTGAAGGAGAGGGGTTTTGGTGGTCACAGCACAGAATGAGAAATGGGTGACATTTCTGCTGGCCAATAAATAAATAAATCTTGTACCACAATGCCAAACATAAGAGAATCTATGACATAGGATACTCTCCAGATGCTGTGCATGTTTATAACTTTGGGAACCTTTATCAGATCATTTTATATTTGTTGGAGACGTTCCTAAAGGTCTGAGATAGAAGCCTTCCAAATTCCATGTAAACAGGATAGAATACAAAGATGTTACAGTCAAAAATGCATTTAAAAGTAAATTGCTTATAACATTGAGACCCAATCCTTCTGACATTTGTCAGGGTTCGTACACTTGGGAAGGGGTTTAAAGCCGCCTCGAGTCATTCTCGAATGAGAGAGTGTGGGATATAAATTAAAAATGAAATGAAATAAAAATGAAAAATAAACATGACAGGTTTTATCCAAATTGGATGGGAAACAAAGACGTTACAGCCAGAAATGTGTACACAGAATTTTATAAAAGAAATTTCAACTACTTATAACATGGGATCCCTTTAACCATTCATTCTGAACTTTGGCACACATAATGTCCTCCACTGAGGGCACAATCCCACCATGTTTCATCAAACCTGGATGAAAAAAATGCAAATGTTACAACAGAAAATGTGTTTTCCATTTAAACCAAAATAAAAAATGAAAGTAAAAATGAAAATGAAATAAAGACTAATGAAATATAAGGAAAAAGAGTGACATTTTAATAATGAAAATGAAATTAATAATGAAAACAAAAGAGAGTTACTGTGCAACATTCCTGGGTTTAACCTTCACAAAGAGAGCCAACACAACAGGTAAAGCCTGCTCTCAGTTTGAAGATATTTAAGCAGCACAATTCCCATTGGCATTAGATGAAACTAAGGCCCTTTTTACTTGGGCCTCTCCCACTCATGAACACGCAGGAATCTGCATGTTCATGAGTGGGAGAGGCCTGCATGAAGGACATGGCGCGGGCGGGCATGGTGAGTAGGGGTGCGTGCATGCTCCCACCTAACATTCATCCCCACTCACCCCCAACTCACCCCCACACACAGAGCAAATGGGGGGGGAGAGGTTTCTCCATGTGTGGGGATGAGGGGAGGGTGAGTGGGGATGCGTGTGCATCTGTGTGCATGCCCTGCCCTCCCACTGTGCAATGTGCATGCACTAGCATGCCCACGCACCCCCCACCTGGAAGCGCATGTAAAAACAGCCTAAGCCATCCTCAGATTTCAGAGTTTACTTCTTAAAATATGCTGGAATATATACTATACACCATAACATTAGTGTGCATACTCTGTATATAAGAGCATACAAGATACAAAAAAAAATTTCTTGTAACAATAAGCATGTGTATGTCAGGCCTGATGAGAGGTGAGGAATGGGGGTGCAGTAGTTGTACTGATACCCAGGGATGTGCCTACAGTGGAGCAAGGGGGCTAAGGATGGTTTTAGACTTTGCCAATTTTTCTCAGACTTCAAATGTCTGGGTTCGGCAAAATCCTATGGGAGGGATTTAGACACTCCTGGACTGGAAGTCACTCAGGTGCCGTTGTAAACATCGGCACCATGCGACCCATGGAAGATTTGAGCACCAGACTTGTGTAAAACCCTCACAAGTCCAGGACTCAAAACTTCTGTGAGTCATGCAGCGCCACTGTTTATAACATTTTTTAAAAGGTTTATAATGGTGCCTGGGTGACTTCCGGTCAGGGGTGAATGTCTAAATCCCCCCAACCCTGGAGGAGTTTGCTGAAAGCAACAACAACTAAAAACACCCTCAGTTGAACCCAGCCCTGGAACTTTCAGGGGGCCCCTTTGCAAGTTGCCCAAGTGCCACTAGGACATTTTTAGAGTGGAAGGAGGCAGGGTCAGCACAACCCACTGGCCACTCTGAAAATTTCCTGGGAGCTGGGGTGGTACTGCTTTCATGAGCAAGTCCTGCCCCCTTGCCGTTAGAGGGGATAGGGTTGCAATATATGCAAATTTTAGAGGACACATGAAAAAAACAGGTTGCAGGGCTGCATTGGCATATATGGAAACCCTAAGGAAAGGCCCATACTTAAAATGCCCTTACTTAAGATATGAAGTCAGGCCCACCATAGCCTTGATATGCCACTGCTGGGATCCCAAGATGAGGAGTCCCCCCCCCAAAAAAATTAAAAGCTAACAGCTGCACTTGCTGCTGTGGTGGGGGAGAGGAACATACTTGTTTTATGAGGAAAGGCTGAAAAATTGTTATGTTTAGCCTACAGAAAGGAAGACTAATGGTGGGCATGGTTGTAGTTTCGAAATATCTGTAAGGAGGACACAAAAAATGCTACCACCATACTGTGGGTCCATTGTGAGGAGCTGGTCAGATGGTCAAACTCCCCCCCCCCCCCCCCCNGTAGGCGGGTTGCTGTCAGATCTCCCACCATGGCTGGGGCAGGCTGAGGCGCCAGCCACATTAGCAAGTACCTAGCCCTTTCCCACCTCCCTCCCCTGGCCCAACCAAAATCCTGTCCCCAGCCATGATGTGCCATGATGTGCCAGCCATGATATGTCAATGCACAGCAGGCAACAGCATCCACCACTCAAAGCCCCACCACGAAGCTCATTTCACAGTGGGGCAGAAGGGCTACCACGCCTGGGGCAGCCTTACCCAACTTGGGGTAAGGCTGCTATGAAATGCATCCTCAGACTTTTCCCAAGGATGCAGCGTATAGGAGCCATCTGCTCATGGTGGGGGGAACATCTGGTGGCAGCCGGACACACAATGCACTGCATTACGTGGCCCGTCTGCCCAAGGCAGGGTAGCCTCCCCAGGCATCTTGTGTGGCTGCACCCTAGAACTCCATTAACAGAAAGGCCTGGGAACTTAAACTCATGTCTCCATTTGATACAGAAAAAATGGACTAAATATAGATTTGAACATCATGACTCACTGCAAGAATAACAGTCTGCTGTCTACTCATATACCTGCTGTTTCCCCCTTATTCTAGTTAAACTGTTTAAGTTGCTTAATAGCATCCTTAAGTTGTCTAATAGCATACTTCTTTCAAATAGTTTCCTTCCAGACCTATCACTAATTTAATGTTTACACTGAAGTGACTACCCATAGCTACATGGTAATCAAGTCCAGCCTGCATTTATGTCAATTTCAGTTCTGGTCCTCTTTATTCTTGTCTGAGGAAGAGTTTGTCAAGTCTCCTGTGATCCTCCACTACCTGGTCTAGCACCCTCCTGCCTACATGTTCTTCAGAAGTGATTTGTATGTGCTCAGAACACCTGAGTCTCCTCGATTCCCTAAGCTTTCCCATAATTGGTGGCAACTTCACAATCTTTTTCATTTGCTCAGTATGATGAAAGCTCATCTATGTAAATGAAATGCTGGTCTCACAAGGAATTGGTTTAGCCAGTTCCTGAATATTTTCCCTTTACCTGCATTCAGAAGATAACAGACGTGACGGTAGACTGCTTTGGCCCACTGTGGCCTGGGACCCACTGGCATATCTGTTTATGCATCACCAGATGTTGACGCAGGACTTCCCCAGGGTGGGTAGGTGGCTAGCCCATGCTGCACTCTTGGCAAATCTCTGAGGAAGGGCTGTATGTGGCCCCAAAAAAAGCTTGCATACTCTCACCAACGGAATTCAGTCCAATAAAAGAGATCATCTGAACTACTTTGTCTCCATCTCATATTTTGAACCAACATGGCAAATGCACTCTCTCTCTACACTAAAGATTTGGCAGTATTTGGGTAGAATTAATGGAAGTAAGTAAACATGGTAAAGTATAGGTGAAAGTATAGGGAAATATTAAGGTGTGACACCAGAGGAAATTCCAGTTTCATTTTTGTTTTTGTTTGGTTTTACTGATTTAATTATGGATTTGCATTTCAGATCAATATTTAAACCCATTAAAACCTTTACAATAATTAAAAAATAAAAATAAAAATAACTATGCATACATGCCCTTTTCCAAAATGGCACCGGCAGCATTACCTCCATTTTGAAAAGAGCAGCCAGCCTGGAAGTACCTTACTCTGCCCCCAGTGTCCAACGCTTCCCCCGAGGCCCATATTTCCCCACACCCTCATTCTCTGAGGCCCTAGAGTTGACTTACTGGCCTTGCAGGACTTAGTTGAAGCAGCAGCGCTGCTGTGTGGGCTCTGACAAGCTCCCTCACTGTGGTGTCCACCCTGCTATATATCAGGTATGTGCAAAATGGCCACCGGGACTTTTTTGCGCATGAGCAAAGAGCTGGTGCCTTTAACCAAAAGGGCAGCAGACAAAATGTCACAAAATGACCAGAATGGTAGACTGCTTAGGAGGGTCCACCCCTGGAGACTAATTGATCCAATAGAATTCCGGAACTCTCTGGGGGACTTACCCACTGACCTCAACAGCCTCCCTGTAGATGCCTTGGCTAATTTATTGTATGACATTCTGACCTGAGCTGTTGACAGTGACACCCAGGCATCCATTCCCTCCATGGCATCAGTGTAGGTCTCCTTGGTATACAGAGAACCTGAGGCTGCTAACATGAGAGGGTAGGCAGTTAGAGTGCAGGTGGCGCTCAACTCGTGTCAAAGCCAATCAACTGCAGCATAGACTGTTTTTGAAGGACTATGCCATGGCTGTGGCAGTGGTGAAGAAAACTTTCTTCACCGTCACCATAGTGTCTGCAAAGTGCCATCCAGAGGAGCTTTTCCAGGTGGTGAATAGTTTATTAAATCCTGGATATCTCCAGGAGTTACAGTCATTGACTGTCTGCTGTAAGGAGTTTGCCACCTACTTTGCAGAGTGCAGACAAAAGCCCTTTTTACAGAGGCGACACCCATGCATTAAGGATGGGTGAACAGAACGCTGCTCGGTTGTTTGGTTTGAAACCCGAGTTTGGGTTCAGCTGTTTGGTTCAACAGAGTTCGGTTCATCCGAACTCGGCCGAACATTCAAAAAAGTGCTATCGGTACCGAAACCGAAACCAATTTTTTTTCGGTATTGGTATTTTTAGCCCTGAAACTACTCCTGGTGTCTTACCCTGGTGCCAGAAAGTCTGGTCCTCAGCTGCCTCCCCCTTCCAGTCATGTTTTTCCCACCCAAAGTCACATTTTTCCTGCACCCAAACTCATCCAAACTCATCCGAACTTTTCCGAACTGTTTGGAAGGTCGAGCGTTCGGTTTGGAAGTTCAGTTCGGCTGTCTGAACAGGTCGACTTCAGGCCGAACTCTGAACTTCCGAACCGTGTTTGCCCATCCCTACCATGCATGAACACCCAGGGATCTGCGTCGGCATGTGTAAGTAAGTCCCATATGTACAATGGTGGCAGCAGTGGTGACGTGGGTGGCATGCGTGCATGCTCCCACAAGACATGCATGCCCACCCACTTCCACCCATCACCCATGCACCCATGCACAGAGCAACTGGCGAGAAGGCCGGTTGCTCCATGCATGGGGATGGGTGGAGGATGAGTGTGCGCCACTGTGCATCCATGTACACCCATACCCACCCACCGCCCCCGCACTGGGGCACACACCGACCATCCCAACCCATTTACAAAGGGCCAGTGGGCACATTTAAAAAGGGCCACTATGACTCATATTTGGCTTGATTTGGATGCTGCTAGCTTAAGTGCAGTCAGAATTTGGAGTTGAGGAGGCCCGGTCTTGTCCAGTTTACTTGGATCAGCTTCAATTAATCTCATCCACCGATGCAGAGGATGTGCTTGGAGGGGTGTGGGTGGCCAGTTGTGAATTAGATCCATGTCTGTCTGGGGCATTTCTGTCTGGGGTTGTCAATGCTTCCCTTAGGGAGGGCAAGGTGCTCGATGACCTCAAGACTGCAGTCTTCTGCCCTCTGCTATGTATATAGCATTGGCATATATATACATGCCACCACCCTCTGGGTTCTCCCAGCCAGCTTTACATCCTCAGTTGAAATTGGCAGTGTAAGGACAACTGGAAGCATTTAGCTGGACACAGTCATCATGGTTGCTGGACTTCAAATTGAAAGGAGAGCACTTGGAAGGGCTGGTACACCCCAGCATCAGTTGATTTTTGCAGGTTAGCATCATGTAAGAGGTTGTGGACACTGGCATCTCATAAAAATGCAGATGGAGCCATCTTCCCCAATCCAATAGGAGCACGCTGGGGCCACCATGTTGCTTAAGCCTGGCATGCTGGGACTGTGGGTGATTTCAGAAGTGACGCGTTCCAGTTCACCACAGTGAATCCCACCCTGGTGTGAACAGATTCACCGCGGGCTGTGGTGACACGTGCAGCCCCAACAGAAGTGACAGGATCGTGACCACCACCCGGGGGTAATCAGAGAAAACATGGGCCGGGGGAACACAACAGACATGCAGTGGAGACGTGGACTGCGGTTCGAGCCTCAGAATGCACCACGCTGGGGTCAATTCCTTCCACCGCGACTGCGGGTTTCCATTCAGAAGTTACTTTTCATTCACCCCTGCTGTGGTGACCATTCACCACACTTCTGGACCTCCGACCGCCCCGACTGCACGAAGTGTGGTTAGCTTCACCCCGGGCCGCATTTGACTGTGGTGAACATCTGGATGCAAGCAAACAGACATGCATGGCGCTTTCACACACACACACACACCCCACGTTTGACTGAGTTTGACTGTGGTGAACATTCACCACGTCACTTCTGAAATCACCCTATATTTCCCAGCATGCCAAACAAAGAAATATGGTGGCCCCAGCATATGCATGTGGCAGTGCAGTGGGGTCTTTGAACCTGTTATAAGTCTTAGACTAAACTTGGTGGTGGTGGCATCGACAGCAGCAAGCATCAGGCTGGTGCCAGGCTGGTGGGTTGGGTGGACCAGTTCCTCCTCCCACCACCACCAGGCTACTGCCGAGGGGGCTCTGCCAAGCCAGTGAGTCAGAAAATGGGTGCTGGAGAGAGGAGCCAGCCCTGGCAGAATCACTTCTGACTCCAGGACCCCCAGGGCCCCAGACACAACTGATATAAATATATTATATTTCTTATGTTGTAAGCTGCCCTGAGTCCTGGGAGAAGGATGGGATAAAAATGTAATAAATAAATAAATACATTTCAGTCACCACCATTTTGGTTAAACGTGGTGGCTATTTTGTGCATGTGCAAATCAGCCCCGGTGGCCATTCTGCATATGCACAATACAGAGCAGGGATAATGCCATGGTGAGGGAGCCTAGCGGAGCCCCCACAGCAGCAGTGGTGCTTCAATCAAGTCCTCCAAGCCTGGTAAGTACCACTCCAGGGCCATGGGGGTGGGGGAAAATATGGAACAGAAGTGCCAGATCCATAACAGGGAGGGCAATTTACGGTTTGCTTCAGATTAATCTGCAATGTCCCATTCCAGGCAGTTCCAGATTAATGCAAAACTTAAAGTCCCATCCCTAGGAACATTGTCTTCCCTCAAAAAGAAGGAGAAAAGAAACAGTATACTTCCACAACTTTCAAGGGGATATCAACGAAGCATGATTTTTTTTAACTTGCTTAATACTTAATTGATATTAATATAGCTGAAATTGGTACCCACAAAAACATGTGTACTCATCCTGCAGTTCCTGAAGTGTCTCAGTTGGCCCAATGAATTACCTGCATTACCACATTATAATTTTCAGTTACTAGTTTTCGATCACTGAGTTATCATTATTCAATTTTCCACCATTTTACTGAGTTACTTTTCTATCCATTTCCATTCAATGCATGAATGGTTCCATCACCACCTTTGTTGTGAGTGTATCATTTGTTGTGACATTTGTGACATTTGCCACCTTTGTTGTGAATGTGCATGATGACAAAAATTATGAAACACAGAAATTAAAAAAAACACAACCACACACCTAAAACAGTAATATAGTCAGTTGGAATATACCTGTAAAGCAAAGTTGATTACCTAGTAACAGTAATGCCTGGTATTTTGGGTATTTAGTTACCTTTCTTTGTGTGTGGGTACTGATAAGACAACCAATAAGCTACCCAAAATTGTGGATCTTACCCATAGGCACAAATTGTACTACCCATTTCATTTCTAGGTCCAAATAAAGATGGATGCTCCTGTCCAAACATCTCAGATGATATGCTTTTGTGTGAGTTGGACAAGTATCAGAATAAGGGAGGTGATTTATTTATTATTATTATTATTATTATTATTATTATTATTATTATTATTATTATTATTATTATTATTATATCCCACCCCTCTTGCCAATGGTGACTCAAGGCAGCTAACAATTCATCACAATATAAAACAAGAACAATGAAAACAACATATTATAAATAATTAATACACAGTACTATCATAAAAGTCCAAAGCTGTGCAAAAAAAGTACTTTGCCCAAACCAAGAACTCACTTAGCCCTCCTACCTCCCACCCCAAAACACCTGACAGAAAAGCTACCTTTTACATTGACAGCAAAAGGCAAGGAGATCCAGGCTGAGGCAGTACTCCACTGGAAGTGCACTCCACAGCAACGGAGTGGACGCCGAGAACTCCCGCCTGTCAGTCTGAACCCACCAATAACATGAGACCTCCAGGAGGGCACTCCCTGATGACCGCAGCAGCTGCCCAGGGGCCCAGGGAGTGAAGCAGTCCCTCAGGTAAGCAGGACCCAGGCCGTGAAGGGGTTTAAAGTTTAAAATCATCTCTTGATAACTGGCAGGACGCTCATGCTCCTGCCAGTTATTGGCCGGTCTCAAACCTTCCCTTTTTAGGGAAGGTTATTGAACAGGCTGTGGCCCGGCAGCTCCAAGAACACCTGGACCACACCAGTTTCCTTGACCCCTACCAGTCCGGGTTTCGGCCTGGGTATGGTATGGAGACTGCATTGGTGGCCTTGGTTGGTGATCTCCATCTGGCGTTGGACCAGGGTCGTCAGACCTTACTGGTCCTGCTAGACCTTTCAGCTGCATTTGACACAGTCGATCATGAGGTGTTGGTGACTCGCCTGCGGGACCATGCCAGGATTGGCTGGACAGTCTTGGACTGGTTTTGTTCATTCCTGGCCTGGAGAACTCAAGGGGTAGTCTTGGGGGAGTGTACGTCTTCCCCCCGGGACCTCACGTGTGGAGTCCTGCAGGGTGCCATTCTGGCCCCCCTCTTGTTTAACATCTATATGCAGCCATTAGGGGAGATCGTGAGAGGGTTTCAGGGCATGCAGTGTCATCAGTATGCTGATGACACCTGTGCTCCAGGTTCTTCACTGGCTGCCTATAAAGCACCGGGCTACGTTCAAGGTGCTGGTTTTGACCTTTAAAGTCCTTCACAGCCTGGGCCCTGCCAATCTGTGGGATCGGCTCACTCCCCATGTGCCCGTATGACTCTGAGATTGTCCGTGGGGGGCTTTTTGGAGGTTCCTCAGGTGAGATGGGTGGCCACTGATGTGAATTCTTTTTCGGTGGCTGCCCCTGTGCTGTGGAATTCACTCCCGGAGGAGGATCTGTTGGCCCCCACCCTCCTGTTGTTTCAACATTTGTGTAAGACCTGGCTGTTCCGCCAGGCTTTTGGCAATGGGGTATAGGGAGGGTAGGGTTTGGGAGGGAGGGTGTGTTTTATGATTTGCTTTAAAATTTGTTGATTTGTTTTTAAATGTTTTATTGTTAAATCTTTTGTGTTGTTGGCCGCCCCGAGCTGCCTTTGAGCAGGAGGGGTGGGATACAAGTTTGAAATAAATAAAAAAAAAATCAAAAAAAAAAATCAGCACCTTGAATTGGGTCCAGAAGACTATAGGCAGCTAGTGCAGCGCTAGGAGCACTGGTGTAATATGCTCCCAATGGCCCATCCCAGGAAGAAGGCAGGCTGATGCATTATGCACCAGCTGCATCGGAGACCATCACCATGGGCAGCCCCACATAGAGCACATTATGGTAGTCCAGCATCAAGATGACGAATGCATGGATGACAGTGGCAAGATTGGAGTCAGAGAATGGAGACATGGGTGGAGCCATTTCATCAGACATAATTGGCAAAGGGCACTCCTGGCCACAGCCAACGTCTTCAAATCCAGTTGCAGCTGTACATCCGAGACGACCCCCAGGATCTTCACATGAGAGACCAATTGAGGGCAGACACCCCCCCATGGGGTTTCCCCCCTCCCGCAGACCACCAACCCTGCCCACAAGCATCACTTCTATCTTGTTGGGATTAAGTTTCAGTCGGCTCGACCTCATCCAGTCCCCCACAGTAGTCAAGCACTGGAACAGCAATGAGACTGCAGGGCCTGGATCAGTTGAAAAAGAGAGGTACAGCTGAGTGTCATCAGCACACTGGTGACAACGAACCACACAACTACAAACAACCTCCCCAAGAGGCTGCATGTACACATTGAATAAGAGAGGGGACAGAATGGAACCCTGTAGAAACCCACATGGAAGGTCCCTAGGGGACGATGTACAGTCCCCCAGTACCACCTGTTGAGATCTCTTTGCTAGGTAGGACCAGAACCACTGTAGAATGGTACTGTCCACCCCAGCCAGGTCCTGCAGGCTAGTCACCAACATGATTCACAGTATCAAAACCTGCTGATAGATTCAGTAGAAACAGGAGGGACATATGACCCTTATCTAGTTCCACCAGGAGGTCATCAACAAAGACCACAAGTGCAGTCTCCGTGACATAACCTGCATGAAAGTCAGACTGTGAGATTCTACTGTAACGATAATAGAATATGTTTACCAGTTGGGAGAGACATAAAACATGTCTAGAATAAGGGAAAATCCAGTTTAGAGAGGTCCAGATAAGTTTTTTTTTGGTGGTGGTGGTTTTGTTGTTGTTGTTGTTTTACAATACTGCTTAATTTAATGTTGGGAAAAATCCCCCACTGCAAACAAAGAGTCTATTTTACCTCTTATCTCCTTGACATGTCCACAATTTTCAAATAAGTCCCTTTTCCTGATCCCAGTGTAGTCAGCTCACTGTGAGACAAGGCATCGTATGTGCATCCCACTCATACCAAAGTGTAGAAAATGCATTTAAATTTGACTTCTCTCTGGAAGAACTAACACCTCCAAGTAAGGTTTCATGAATCCAACTTTTATTATCCAGTTATCGGTCTGTGTGCCTGACTCAAAGCTGCAATTATCATGTTAAAAGAGTGATATTCTGAGTTCCTGCAGAGCTTCAACTTCAGCACACTGGCTCTTCCCCAGTGCCAAACCTGTGGGTTTTCTGAAATAGTTCAGAAAACTGTATCTCCAAAGTGCTCGAGGAAGCAGTTCTGTTGGTTTCCCTAACACTTGTGGAAACATTTGAACTGTTTTCAAAAACTGACCCTTTCTTCAGTGCTTCTTATGAAACTGCTTTCCAGCTGGCAGAGGAAACTCTTCTCAGAAATACTCCCATGTGCCTTGCATCAGGAGGAGGAAATGGCTGCTTGGTGTGGCTGGAAGTAAGGGATGTCTGAATACCAGGGGGTTCGGTGTTCAGCCCATTCAGGGTTCGCCCCTCCCGAAACTGTTTGGGTTTGGGCTTTTTGGCCTGAACCTGTTCGATTTCACTGAACCCATTCGGGGGGGCAGGGGGGAACCTGGTTTTCCCTCCTCCTCCAGGCTGTTCCGGTGGAAGGGAGCCGGGGCTCACCTCCCCCCACCCTGCCCAGTCTGGTAAAAAAAAATAATTAAACCCTCACCCCAGGGATCGACCTACCTGGTGGTGCCGGGGCTCTGGCTTTGGATCCGGTGTCGGCAGCAAGGCGGGTCCATCTCCGGTGGTGCTCCGGAGCACTTCAGGCCTCTTCTAAACCTTCCAGGAACTGAATGAGGGCTTCCGGCTCCTCCCTTTTGATAACCAGTCTTCAGTCTTCAGTGATTCAGCACTTCTGCCATTGTTGATATCAGCACCTGTGATTTTTTTTTTATCATTTCCCATCAATTTAATCAGTTTCCAGGCATTTTAATCTTTTTTGTCACTTCCTGGCAATTTCCCAGCATTTTTATCCTTTTTGTCACTTTCTATCATTTTTTTTGGACTTTTATAACAGTTTTACAGCACTTTTATAGCAATTTCCAGCAGTTCCCTGACTTTTAGCCAGCACTTTTGCATCTCCACAGCCCCCAGAGAAGCAGCCCTCAGAGGTGCATGCAGGGTGCATAGGGGGATTATGATAGGCCCTGTAACATCTTTGTCCAATTTATGAAAAATAACGACAAATGGCGAAAACAGCGGAAAAGCAGATAAGTTTCCACATCATGTGAATGAAGGCAAATGACTTGTTTCTGATGGAAACAGCGTTTGCCATGATTTGTCATTTCAGGCCTAGTTTCAGGTAAAATAGTACATGAATTCAGACCACAAATTTCAGTTGATACTAGTTGAAATGGTCTGTTCCTGAATTAATGGGAAATATTTTTTATTTATTTATTTTATCAAATTTCTACCCCGCCCCTCCTAAAACACAAATCCCATTATGTCAAGAAGATTTCTGGATGTTTGGTAGAATTGTCAACTCTGTGATGCATTTCATATTTCCTTTGTTTTGGGGACTACAGATGGTGATTTTTTTTCACCATTTCCCTCAATCTCTATACTTTTTTGGCACTTTCCATTGATTTCCAGACTTTTTGGTACTTTCCCATGATTTTGGGTACATTCTGTGTCATTTTGATAAATGTTGCGGTGTCATCACTTTCCTGGCTCCTGGCCCCATGTTTTTTCAACTCCAAGTCCTCTTCACCTAATAGGAGGTGGGAGGAAAAGGAGTTGACAATGGTCTGCTCTGTCTGTACTGTGCCCGTCTCTTTAGTTTCTCCTGCCAATTTGCCAAGCACGCTGGTATGTACTGAAAGTTTCAGAAATGGGAGTTCCTATCAAAATTCATGTTCCCAATACCATCTCAGTCAAATCAAGAACCTCCCAGTACTCAACATTTAATTTCTCAATTTACCAACTTTCCACTTACCAGGATCCCATTTGCTGCTTTGCCATTTGCCTCTTTGCTGTTTATCACTTTGCCATACATTTCAAATCCTGAGAGGTAATACTGACACAATAACACTTTTCTTCCACTCCTTTGTACGTCTTTGTCACTCATTGGCTGTTACATACATTCCTTTATTAATCTGAAATGCAGTTGCAGATAGGTCAAAGCAAAGGGAACAACACAGAACAACAATTCTGACTGGTGGCATTGGAATTCAGATTAAGGGGCATGGAAAGGGTGTTAAGAGGTACAGTGATTGGCTCAGAAATCCCAGAAGTAAACCGGTACCTTCAGCAATGCAGTAAGTGGTAAACGAATGGTACACAGTGGTAAGCAGAAAGCTAGTAACTCGGGATAGTATCTCACAGAATTGTGAGAATCAAGTAATTGCACACAACCAGGAGTTACCCTGCCATGGTCCTGGGTGTACTCTGCTCCCGTCTGCAGCAAACATCTGGTTGGTAGGAGCAGATGTGACACCACTTTGGGTGGCCATTCCGGGGTAAGCATGGCCTCCCGTGGTAGTGTCACATTTGAAAATACCCTATGCCCCTTTCTCACACATTGGTAGGGCTGAGACAAGAGCAAGTGTTCCTGTTCTGCTGAGAAATACCAACATTTCAGGAGTGCTTGTGAGTGTTTGTCTGTACTTTGTCAGTCTCTGGTGATTCCACCTTCTGCCATTGTTGATATTGGTGCCTGTGATTTTTCATCATTTCCTGTGAAGTTTGTCACTTTCTGACCTTTTTTTGTCATTTTTAATAACTTTCTGGCAGTTTTTCATATTTTTTTGTCACTTTTCAGGACTTTTGTTGACAGCTTTAAAGCACTTTTACAGCAATTTTCAGTACTTCCCCGGCACTTAGCTAGCATTTTGGCATCTTTACAGCCCCCAGGGGTGCACACGGGGCACATCTGAGGCTTGGGATCAGCCCTTTAACAGCTCTGTTCAACTTGCAAAATATAATGACAAATGGCAAAAACCGTGGAAGAGCCAGTAAGTTTGTGCATCGCGCAAATGAAGATGAATGACATGTTACCGATGGAAAAACAGCATTCACCACAATTTGTCATTTTAGACTTACTCATTGGATGCAAGCCACCACCACCCCTCCCCACAAGATAGATGGGTTTCCTTAGGATTTGCAAGCTGTAGAAACTCCATTTCTCAAATGCTACACAAAGAGCAAATACAACAAATGTTCCAAATGTGTGTGCTGCTACCTCTGTAAATAATACAACATGGAGTATGGGAGTGTTTCAAATTTCTAGTTGGATCTGTTTGAACTAATAAACTATCAATATGATTGCAACAGGGTGAGCTGCCCCTGAAGGGGTTAATTTACTCTGCATCCCTGATCCTAGCCAGTGTGTCCCCAGCTAAAGTGAATTTCTTAAATCTTTTCAGACGTGCTGGGAAAGCAAATGGATCTGTTTTCCAAGCTGATTTGGAAAGTCCCATACTGGGCTTCTCTTGCACAGAGACCTCTGCTGGACTTGTAATCATCGGTGTGGCAAGCTGTCCCCACACAGAAGTGTACTCTATAGCAGTGTACTCTTTTTTACTGTTTTCATTTGACTGTACAGAAATCCCTGTAATGATGGCATGTGCTTTCAAAAAGATCAGATGTGGAAAAGATCAGATGTGGACCAAAGCCAAGAGCATGAGTCATGAGCCTACTGGATCAGGCCTATGTCCAGGAGGCACTGAAGTACAAATGGGAACATTAGGGCTGATTCAGAAAAGAAATTCTGATTTCATGGAAAAGTTTTGCAAAATCAGAATGACTACTGAAATTCTGGTTGGAATTCTGATTGGAATAAATTTCTGGCTGGAATTCTGACTGGATGCTTTGGTACATGCACAAAATGACCACTGCCATCTTGTTCCTTGGTGGCTGCCATGTGTACATGCACAGAACAGCAGCTGTCACTTTGTGCGTGCACAGAAATGAAGTCACTGTTTTGCACATGTGCAAAAGACCATTTTTAAAAAACGTTTGGTCCGATCAGAACTTAGACCGAAACACCTGGTTCTGGTGGAATTGAACCAGGGCAAATTTTTGGTTTCATCCCTATGGAATAGTGACATACATGAAGAGATTGTACACCACAAGGAAATCCAGGTTACAGTTGTCCATAACCAGAGTGGAAACTAGGGGAGGCAAAATATAAGTTGCACAGTTTTGTTTTTGTGGTTGTACGTTAAATAGATGATAATTTCAGCTCATGAACAGCTTTCTTGTGATGCCAATAAATAGCTGCCAATTGATTGGATGGCTGCCAATAAATAGCCAGCTCACTATTTGTGAATGTGCTAAGAAGGTTAGGAGACGGGGTGCAAGGGGGCGATGGCCAGTAAGGGCAACAAGGAGGAGCTACAATGGGAGGGAACCATGTGGCCAGAGAAACAAAGGGGAGCTATGATACAGACCGGGAAGGGCTTACTATGAGGCTCCGGGGCATGGGGCCAAGGAAAGGGGAGAAAAGAAGGGCAGATTGGAGGGGAACGGGTTGAAGGAAATAGGAGATAGCCCATGGAGCAAACAGGGATACCTCTCCACCATTCTCCAATCGCCAGTAGACTGAATACTCAGCATGAGTGCAAGACAAGCTGGCCTACGAACGCTGATGGCTCATCTTTGAGGTCAAGGGATAAGGGGCTGGGGAACCAGAGACAGGGGACTGGGAAAGCAATGGAGAACTGGAGACAAGGGGCTAGGGAACTGAAGCTGGGGGAGCAACAGGGAACTAGGAGAGCAACGAGGAACTAAGGGAGCAACGAGGAACCAAAGACAAGGGATCAAGGGAACCAAAGCTGGGGGGAGCAACGGGGAACTAGGGGAGCAACAGAGAGCTAAGGAAGTAATGGGGAACAACAAGGGATTAGGGGAACCAGAGCTGGGGGAGCAACAGGAAACTAGGGGAGCAACAGAGAACAAGAGACCTCTTAGAGGAAAGGTGCACACTAGCACTGAAATAATAATAGCCCTTTTCATCTTCACAAATATTATTCACATTTGTGGATAGCCCACTAAATATCCAGACTAATAATCATTTTGTAAGCAATATTTGCATATTCATTTATTTGTCAGTGATATTTTGGCTATTTTGGTCACTGGTGTGTTGGTTTCTTCAGTATTTGGTGTTTGGTTTCTGTTCTATTTACTTATTGCACCCAAAGTGTTGCAAAACAGTGTGCTAATAGAAATACTCAATAGCACTGTTGTGCAACAATTGGGTGTCTAATAGTGCTAAACACTGTGCTGAAATACCAAATACCATACTTCCTACTGCCAGGGAGTCTGGGGTCTTGGCAACCACAACTTCCCAAGTGCTCTGGAGTCAGCAAAATTCAGTTTTGCTTACACTGAATTTTCAGCTGGCCATGATTCTGGTAGTTGGAAATCAAGTTAGTATTAAGTGAAGTAAGTCAATTTCCTAGAAACTAGCAAATACTGACACAAAAGAGAACTAGGGATTCTCTGGAGCAGCAGCATCTAGGAAAAGCTCCCATTGCCTTCAATGGGATTCACCCTCAAAGGCTATTTTTAAATGAGACTATCCAGTGGACATGAGTGAAAGTGTCCTGTTTGAATGTGGAGGTGCATGGGTACATGCTCCTGTGACCCATGGTGCTCCACCCACCGCACATGGGCTGTTCCCCCACAAGCAGTCCATTTAAAAACTGCCAAACTTTGGACAGGGCCCATTCCCAGAACATTTCTATCTCAAAGATGAATCTAGTGGAAGAAGACTAATCCATCAAAAAAGGCTCTACCATAAAAACATACTTTATAGTCTAAACTGCTGTCATCGCCAGTGGCTGCTGTCGCAAAGCAAGTGATTAAAATTAAATAGGAAAGTCCTTTGTCCAGCCCTCATCCAGTCATCCGTCTATAAACAGAAAAATAGTTTCTAAAGCGAGCTAATTCTGACTGTTAGCTTGTTTTGAGACAAGCCCTGGATAATATTTCCATGAGTGTTTCATTAATTTGCCTAGCTTTTACCAGAGTTAATAAAATTATGTATTTGTCTTTAGTGACATTTTAAAAATTAAGGTTGCTTCTAGGTCTGAAGTGGCAACTCCTTTTTCTGCTCTGCTATTTCATTCCACCATTTCAGAATTGCCCGTGACTTTCCACAGCTTTTTCGCCGGTATTTCACAAATTCTGCTGGCATTCCGCTAATTTGGAAACTGTCAGAACTATCTTGGAAAATGTCGGAACAAACATTGTTCCACTACTTCACAGTACTGATGGAAATTGCAGAAGAGGAACAAACGTTTTTCTCCTATTTTTGCAGCCTGTGGAATTAGCGGAATGAAAGTAGCAGAACAGTGGAAGTGGTGGAATTAAAGTAGTGGAATGAATGTTTCTATCACACCATGCCGCTCATTGCAGAAGAGCTTTTTCTGTCAGAAAACGGTACCACAGTGGCTTGCCGTTTCAGCCCTAGTTGCTTCCACAAAGGCCTCATTAAGTAAATGCTATGACTTCTTAATAATTTTTGCCTTATTAAATGTAAGCCTTTATGACAACAGTTCCCAAATCTTACTTGTGTGACCCCAATTTGAGACTTTAATGTAATTCCATGACCCTAGACATGGAATTACATGGAATTACATCAAAGACCTGAAAAATGTATGAAGTACCATTAAAGACTTTGACTCTATCTCCAAGGTGACATGATCCAACTTGAGAAAACAACACACACTTTGGGAACCTCTGCATATCAATGCAGGTAGTAGTTTTTTGCTACCCATGTGTACTTCTTTGGGAATTGGCCACGTAGCCATACAGTTCTGCAGGTACCCACATGGGTGCTTTCATACTCAAAGGCACCAAAAGGAGCAACACCTTTGGCTTACCTGGATCTGATAGAAACAGTAGCAACTAGGGGTGTGCATATAGTTTTCATTATTACAATAACGATAATGAAAATTGTAATTTTTTCGTTATTGCAATAATGAAAACAACAACCGAGAATACCAAAAACGACAACTGAGAATGACGATAACAGTAATGATAATGATATCGATACCATTATAGATACTGATATCGATATAAAAATGATACCAAAAACGATAACAAAAATGATAACAAAAATGATAACAAAAATGATAACAAGAAACAAAAATGACAATATTGTTATCATTGTCATTATTATTAGTGCTGTGGCAGTTGGGTTTTGGAGGGAAAATGTAGAGATGGGAGGAGGGAGAAGACATCTTGGAGTCTTAACAGGGTTGAACTCTTGAACGTTGCCTGTGTTGGAAGGGGCGAGCAGCTCAGCAGTATCTCATGGATGTATCACTGGCCATTGAGCAGCACAAGCAGGCCCTAGCAGTCTCATGGGACTCTGTGATTGCTCAAAGCCTGCTGCCTCCCACAGTCAATCAGGGGAGCTCTGGGAGAGGGTACTGCAACACTTTATAATGAGAGGGCCAAGTTTTTTCTCTCCATTGTGTGAGAGCTCTGCTTCTCAGGTTGTGTTTATAGAACTGTGGTGCGTGCACATAAAAAAATCCTCCCTAGCCCTCATTGGATTATTTATTTTTTTATTTATTAGGTATTACCACCAATCATTTCCTTCCTCATATCCTACATTTTATCTTCTCCCTTTCCTTGCCCTTCTCCCCCCTGTACATTATATATAGATAGGTAGTGAATATATATATATATATATATATATATATATATATATATATATATATATATATATATATATAAAATAGACATATGGATTAGATTAGAATAGTTATATAGATAATTTTAGTTATATATAGTTAGATAATTTTAGTTATATATGATAGATAGCTTTTAGTTATCTATAGTTATATAGATATAATCTTTATATAGATAATAGTTTTCTTTTTCCCCTTCCCCTGTCTCCCTTAGATTTATATAAATATTAGTTGTGCACAGGAACCAATAATGATACCGATACCAAAAATAAAATCTTTGTTTGAAATGGTACCAATATCAATAATGATAATGATAATGATAACAATATTAATAATGATAACAAATATCAATAACAAAAATGATACCGATATCGATAGCAATAATGAAAATGATATCAAAAACTATACCAAAATGATAAAAAAAATGTTAACGATAACGAAAATGACATTGTTGTTAATAACAATAATGAAAACGACATTGTCGTTAATAACAATAATGAAAATGACATTTTTGAATAACAAAAATGAAAACGAAAAACGAAAATGACATGGGGGCCTGGTGCACACCCCTAGTAGCAGCTGCCAAGCAATGCCAGAGATGCTGGGGAGGCAGTGGAGTGGTTTGATGTCTGGGGGGTTGCAACAGAAGAGGGCAGTGGGAGGAGTGTGATAGTGGTGTAAAGGGAAATCTGGCACCCCCAGATCTTTTTGGAGGCAAGCCTTCCTCAGCACTTCCTGTTTGTTTCCAGAGCCCATGCAGGGTCCCAGTATTTGACTCCAGCCTCAGAGAAAGGTTGCCTGAAGACACTCAATCACCCTTCATGTTGGCCAGCAGGACCCTGGAAGTGAACCAGAAGAGCCGTGGAAGACACTTGCAGTTTGTTATCAGTACCTGAGTAGGCTCCAGCTAGGCAGTCCGGGCCACAGAAAAAGCCTCCAGGCTCCATATGGCCTATCCCACCACTGCCACCTCTTCCCACTACCTCCCCTTCCCAGCCCCCACATTCCACTCTGCTACTGCCCAGTACATAGTCCTCCATCCATTGCTGCATCCCCTAGAGCCAGGAAAACTCTAATATTGATTAAATCAGTGTTTCCAAACTTTTGATACCTGGAGAACACTTTTTTCTGCATTGAAATTGGCAGCACACATCTCTCCTTACACCTGAAAAGGTATCTAAGGAATTTTCCCCAGTACTCGGTCCAGTACTTGGGTAAATCCTGAGATAGGCAACATATGGGGATTTTCCTGCAGCATACAGGGCTTTTCCTGGCCCTATATAAAAGAACTCGGAACTTGAAAAATACTCGGTACTCAGTTTTCTTTTTCCAAGTATTTTACTGAGTACTGAGTATCCAGGCACTGGATTTGCCCCTACGTGTACATATAATTGCATATATAAACTGTCTGCATAGATCCAGTGGCACATTTGTTACCTAAAACTAAATCCTCATCTTAGCCTGCCAGTGTTTAATTTCTCATCCTTACTGTGGCACATTCATCTTGAAGGATTTATTTTTGAACTTTTTTTTTCCTCCTTAAGATGATGCTTTGTCTATTTGAATTATCATCACTTGTTCAAGATAACATGGAAATTAACATGATTGTTTTCATTTCAAGATTTGAAACCAACCTAAATAATGTAATTACTGCATATTTAGATAGTTTGGAATTTTCCCAAGCATATTTAATACCATTGAATTCTGGGAACACTGGGACCGATCCAATGCCCTGTGGATCCCGTGCAGAGCGGTGCATGTGCACGGAATCTGCGGTGCATTGGATCGTGGCCACTGTTAAATATAAACAGCTATAGAGAAACTGAAAGGACTGATCATAGCAGGGAACCGTAGAACAATACAACCTGCTTTCTATTACAACTATTTATAATCTGATCCGCAGTATCTAGCTAGCTAGCTAGCTAGCTGCTGTGGTAGGAAGGGGCAGCTAAGAAGCTGACTATCTATCTATCTATCTATCTATCTATCTATCTATCTATCTATCTATCTATCTATCTTCTTAGCTGCCCCCTCCTACCACAGCAGCTCAGAGCAGCGTAAAACAGAACTAAAACATTAAAATATTGAACCCTTTATATCTTTATCCTCTTCTGGTGAAAAAAAAAGAGATGTTAGCCCTCCGTGGTGGTGCAAGGAAGAAGTGGCTGAGAGGAGAGAATAGTGCAGATGGCAGGGGCTCCACTATAGTGGGCTGGCACAGGTGGGGGAAAGCACCATGACAGGATGGCAGGCTACTGTGGGCTGGGGAGAACTAAACTGAGGGACCGCCTCACCCTCCGGGTCCTGGATCAGCCCCTGCGGTAGGCCGGGGGTGCCCTCCTCAAGGTCCCCCATGTTTCTCGGGTGTCGACCTTGTGGAGGGTGTTCTCTGTGGCTACATTGCAGTTGTGGAACTCCCTCCCATTGGAGGTCCACCTGATTACCAACCTCCTCTCTTTCCATAGACAATGTAAGACCTGGCTGTTCCACCATGCTTTTCCTGAGAGAGAGGGGGTAGGTGGGTTGGGTTAGGGTGGGGGGTATGTTGTTTTTATTTTGTGTTTTAATAGTCTTTTCAATCATATTTTTGCTGTTTTAAATAGTTTTAATATGTTGTTAGCCGCCCTGAGATGCTTTTAGCAGAAGGGGGTGGCATGTAAATGTTATTATAAATAAATAAATAAATAAATAAATTGGAAGCCGGACACAGAAGCATAGATGGCAGCAGGGGTGGGGTGATGGCACAAAATGCAGGAGGACAACCGTGTGGCACTGGTATCCCACCACATCAGCTGCCCCAGTGGCCGCATGGGCCAGGTACTCATTCCCTTGTTTGGTGGGAGGGGGGACCCAGAGGAGGTCTGACCCAATTCGGGAGCTTGCCCATTGGGTGCCTCGTGCCCAGGGCCTGGTTGCCTGCTGTGGGCAGAGAGGGGCAGTTGTATGGGGAGATTGCCTGCTGGGAACTCCCTGGCTGGGGCCTGGTTACCTGGGGTTGGCAGAGAGGGGAGGGGGTACAGGGAGCTCACCCACCAAGCTTCTTGTGCCCATATCCTGGTTGGCTGTGGTGTTCATCAGAGAATCTTTCAGGAAGAAGGGAGGAGGAAAGGAGGGCCTGGTCACCTATGGTGAGCAGAGAGGAGAGGCTTAAGTCAGAACATGCCATTTAAGGTCCCCTTGCCCAGGCTCTGGTTCCCAAAGGCAACCTTTAAGTGTTGGTACACAGGCAATACTTGTGTGTGCCCAGTGCTGTTGCCCTTGACCTGCTGGGCTTGAAATTAAGTTGTTGCAGCAAATTTTTACTTTTACATAAAATAAAATAAAATAAAATAAAATAGATTTACATAAAATAAAAATAAATAATTAAATAAATAAATAAATAAATAAGGCAGCAATCAACTGATTGTCCAGGACAGACCAGGGTGGAGTGTGGCTGGGGGAGGCCAGTTGTCCTAGTTGACTCCCTTGGCCTAGACCTGGTTCAACGGGGCAGGCAGAGAGGGAAGCAGGGCAGGGGAACCTTGACTGGTGCCCCTGCCCAGGGCCTCATTCCCTAGGGTAGACAGAAAGAGGAGGAGAGCCGGGGAACCTTGATTGATGCATCCTTCCCAGGGCCTGGTTGAGAATGGTCTGTCGCCTCATCCTGCAGGTAGCTAAAGTCCATCTATCCCTTAATATTGACCCAGGGATACATGCAGAAGAGAAAGAGTGGGTGCCCCATAGTATTCCTGGAGTGAAAGGGGATGGGTAGAAGGCAGGGGGACCTTGCTACTGCCTATGTTTATCCCGTGGCTTTGAAACTGTATGGACCCTCCATATTTATTTGGAGGGGTTTGCATCTTCCACAAGGTCAGTTCTTCCATGAGTTCAGCTCTTGCAGGAGCTTCCTGCTCATGTAAACACAAGAATAGTGATTATAGTTCATTGTTCAGGTTGCAAGACAAAAATAAATTCTTTTTTTAAAATTTGTGTTTTAGTAAAAGTTTTATTTTATTTTTAAAATAGCTTTTATAAAAAATATTAATTTTATTAAGATAAGAAAAATATTTTTTTTTAGAGAAATATTTTAGGCAAATAATATTATTTAAATGATAAAATTATCTTATTTCATGAACAATAATTGCTTTGTAGCTTTGATTTTCTTTATGTGTTTTCTGAAGATGAAAGGAAAAGCTTGCAGTTGCAGAGCTGCAGGTCATTCCTCTGCTGGGTTTGTGTGGCAGAGGGTTCCAATCACACCTTGCACTGGCAGATCTGTAGCTAGGTAACAAGGAAAACCATTACTTTCAACTTTTCCTTGCAGGTGTCATTTTGGTCCCCTCCAACTTCCAGCTATGGCTGAAATAGGAACTTGCAAAACCGATTATTCTCATAGTATTGTGGTTCTCAGTTCATCCTGAGACAAACCAAGAAGTGGGATAGATTTGCTGAGATTTCGGTGAATGATGAGGGCTTCTTCCCCAAGCCCAGAGCATCCCTGACCACCAGGTGAAGGGTGTGTGCAGCGCAAGAGATGCTGGTGAAGCTCCCATCATGGACTGCCTTCAGTATATTGACTGCGTTGTCCATCACCACACACCCATTGGTGAAGGCCGCGCCTGGCGTGACCCATTCCCTCACCATGGCGGTCAGGGCTGCGTTGATGTTCTTAGCAGTGTGGGGACTGTCCATTACTTGTGCGTGAAGCAGGGCCCACCTATACCCTGCTTCGGGACCCCTCCTGCCACTGCCCAAAGCTGTCTCTGGGTCCTTCCACCAGTGCATCGTTACCGCCAGGTAGGCATCCTGCGTGTTTCTACTGGACCACAGGGAGGTCTGTGGTGAAGTGTATGGTGGCACCCCCAGCCCCTGACAGCTGCTCCCTCACAGCTCTGGCACCACATTCCAACTCAGGGTGGTGCGGGATGGAAGCTTAAACTGGGGGGCCAGGAACCCAATCAGTCGCTTGAAGCCCATGTCCTCTACAATTGAGAAGGGCTGCCCATCCAGCATAATCATTTCACCCAAAAGGTGCCTGGATTTCTCTTGAAAGCCATGCCGCCCTCCAGCTGCCAATGGCCTTGGCAGCTGCCCCCACCCCAGCTCCTCCATGGTGGACTGATGCTGCTGGAGAGGGTCCTGCTGCTGTTCTTCCCCCTAGCAGGAATACTGCTCCTGCTGCTAGAGGCAGCAGTTGGTGCAGGATGCTTGCCTGATGAAGGAGGTGGGCAACTGGCCTCTGCAGTTGGGAACCCACTGGCTTCCACTTCCCCTGCCTTTCCGCTTAGCATCAGAGCACTATGGCATGATTTCAGGTGCCTCAAAATGGCACTTGTCCCAAGGTTGGCAAACACCTGCCCATGCTTCACCAGCTTTTTGCACATAGTGCACTGCACCTCCCTGGGACCATCCACCCGCACCAGCTTGAAATGTGTCCAGACAGAGGATTTCCCCTCCTCCTGTCTTACGGCTCACCCCGGGTGATGCATTGCTGCTGCCAGAGTTGCTGGGAGGGGAAGAACTGTAGGAGAATCATCCATGGACTCCTACAAAGATGTTGAATTGTCACAGCGCATTGACAATTTTGAGCTTCAACTTGAAAGCACATCCAAGCAGTCTCAAAAATGCATGCAGGAGCCAGTGAGGGCACACAGCGACAACACCCGGACCCAATTATGTACTTCAGCTGTCAATGTGGAAGAAGGAGAACGCACTCTGGAAAGCGAGCCGGGGGTGAGTGTGCATGACAACACCACTGTGCGTCCCGCAGACGTTTCTCATCATGACTGCGACGACAACGATACTGATGTTACCACGGAAGATTTGGAATTTAACGAAGATGTCGATAAGGACAACGATCTTGATGATCCATTGTACTCCCCTCATAATGCACAATCCCCAGCCTCCAGCCAACTGCAGAAAAGGCTACGGGTTGATCAAAACTCCTTAAATGTCGAACGGGAAGTACATGTGCCCTTGCAGTATAGTACGCGTACTAACATAGCCCCGGTTTTCAACAAAGCTTCATCGAAACGTCTATCGATGACTCCGAGCTCCAACCACACCACAACATCAAACAACACCAGCACTCCAGCATCAGTGGCTCTTACCATGACCAAAAACTCTATGCCGGCGTGTTCGCCTGTGGCATCCACATCAACAAATCATGAGGCTGTATTATCATCACAGCAAAGAACAATCAACACCACCCCCCCCTGATGGGAATGCAGACAAATGAAAAAAATTAAGGTCAGATGTCTGGGACCATTTCACACCATATGATGCAAAGAAACTAGTAGTGAAGTGCAAATACTGTGCCAGGAAAATAACAAGAGGGACCGAAGGAGGGAAGAGCTGGCCTGGGACTAGTGGTATGCGCAGCCACATGAAGCACCATCACCAGTCCATTCTCAATGGATCTAGCAAAACTACAAGCAACAGCGAGGATCCCTCTATAAACACCGCTAGTGATAGGACTGTGCAGACCACATTGGGAGAATCTATGCAAAACCAAAACAAATGGCCAGCATCTCACCCTACTGCACAGTACTACCTAGTACTCATGACCAAGTTGCTGGCAGTCGACATGTTTCCATTCTCATTTTTTGAGAATGAGGGATTCCGGGAAGTAATGGAAGGAATGGCACCACGCTGGAATGTACCTTCGAGATATTATTTCGCAAAGAAGACTATTCCAAAACTTTTCACCGAAACATGAAAAGCGGTATCAGCTGCTATGCTTGGTTGCGAGGACAAGAATCACAGACATGTGGACCAGTGCACAGTGCATGGAGTACATGTGCATTACTGCACACTGGATTCATCGAAATGCCAATAACAGACTGGTAAGGAAGCAAGCCATACTTGCATTGGAACACTTTCCGGAACAACACACTGCTGAAAACATCCATGCTAAGTTATCACAATTAACACATGATTGGTTGGCTCCCCTTGATCTCTCCATTGGGTGCATTGTGTGAGACAATGGTGTAAATATCATGAAAAGGATTTCTGAATACGGGTGCGAAAATGTTTCCTGCATGGCTCATTCAATGCATCTGGTGGCCAAAAAATTTCTAGAATCGGACCCATTGGTTAAGGACACAGTAGGGTGTGCAAAGAAGTTTGTGATGCACTTTTGTCAATTGGCAAAATCTCGCCACGTGCTCAGTGAAATACAGGAGGAGAGGCAAGTTGCACTTCAGTTCTTCCTGAATGATGTCTGCACGCATTGGAACTCAATTTATCAGATGCTAAAAAGACTACATTTGCAATCACTTGCGATTGAGAATTTCTTTGTTGTGACGTCAAAGTCTGTAAAAGACGCCCCCGCTATGCATCTAAATATCACACACTTGGATACAATAGAAGCTCTCCTCGCTCTGCTGGCACCCTTTCAAGTCATGACGGAGTTTGTGAGCAGAGCCAATGCAACACTCAGCCAGAGCTTGGCCTCGCTCGTATTATTGAGGACACAAGTCGCAGACATCACAAACTCTCTAGCACTAAAGGATGATGGACAGATGGCTAAAATCCTGGGAATTTCCTTACAGAACATGATCGCCAACAGCACCCAGTTTCGGAAGATTGGTGGAGAGACGTTGTACCATATGGCAACTGTTCTGGACCCACGTTTCAAGAACGTTCCGAAGGTCTTGGAGGGTGAATAAGCCGCTGCAGCTGCACACCATGACATTGCCATGCACATAATTGAAGGGGTTTGCGAAGACAGTGATGACGATGCACAGGAGAACAACACAGATAGCGGTTCAGAAGATCGCACCGTACAGCATGATGCATCTTCTGTCTGGGCAACTTTTCAGAAGTATGGACTCATGGTACCGAATCACAATAAAAGTAAAAGAAGAGTTGATAAGGTGCACCATCCAAACTCATTATCTGCAGCCAAATACATGTACGACCAGTATGTGTCATCTGCCCCTGTGGATGGCATGAATAGTGATCCACTCATTTATTGGGCTGACAAAAGTGGCACTTGGCCAGCACTATACAATTTGGCAATAACACTCTTTGGCTGTCCTCCAAGCAGTGTCCCCTCTGAACGTTTATTTAGCTGTGCGGGCGCAATTTTGGGAAATAAAAGAATTAGTCTTAGCAGTCTCAATCTGGAGTGCCTGGCATTAATAAAAATGAACAGGGAATTCCTTCCCAAGATTACTAAGGATTTAATTGGAGCAACAACAGATGAAGTGCACCAGAGAGGCAATCAATCGACAGAGAAACGGTTATGATGAAGGAGACGAAATTTTTGAGGGAATACAAGAGCACTAATGCAGTAACGCTTTTGATGTTATGATTTGAGCAGTCATGGCCTCCACGGAATGACTCACAAGCAAATTGGAACTTGGAGTAGCATGGCATGGTGCAGTGTGCAGGACATTTTGCAAAAGCACTGAATGGCCCCAAGGATGTTGTGCAGTCATGGCCTCCACGGAATGACTCACAAGAATAACGGAATGACCCTTCTGTAGCCAGGTACAGGGCAAAGACCTCACTGGCTCCTGTCTCTCCTCTCTCCCTCTCTAACTGAGCTTCCAACCTCCTTTTACTTCTCAAGATGGCCTGAATATGCACCAGGACAGCCATCCCTACTCAGGCCTTCAGGATCTAGGCTTTCACAGTTGTGCAGAATTGAGTCACGATCCTCTATGTAGGACTGTTCCTGCTCTTTCCTTTAAAAACTGTCATGACATGGTCCTTCACTCTGTAGGTGTGCCTGGTCCCTCTCGGCTGGTGAAACTGCATGGGGGGGCATGTGAATGCGTTGTCTTTGTGATTTGTGCAGTCTTCTGGAGTTTCTCTCACACACATAGCAGGAGGCACATGCACAGATTGACAGCCATACAGCATTTGTCTGCATTGTCTTACTGCATTGTCTTACTGCAACACACCCAGCAATTCTTTGCGGTTTGCATGCTGTGTGGTCATGGCCCCAACGGAATGACCCATAGTCAAACTGGACTTGGACTCAGGGGGGCATGTGCATATATAGTATAGGAATGCATTAGCTTATTTATTTGTCTTACTGCACATGGGGTGGGGGTGGGGTCATGTGCGTGAACAAATTGCAGGAGTGTGCAACATGGATCCATTTCTCGAGATAGCAGCACAACCAGCAATGATTCCAAAATTTTGCATGCTGTGCGGTCATGGCCTCAACGGAATGACCCATATGCAAACTGCACTTGGACTCAAGGGGGGGTAATGTGCATGTGCAAGGGGGGGGCATGTGCATATACATAGCATAGGAATGTATTTGTACAAATAATGTGGTGCAGGCCATTTTGAAATGGCAATGCAGACTGTGTTATACAATAAGTATTGTTTTTTACACTCCTGCTAGGTTTTGCCTCTTTTTCTTTGTTCCTGTTTCCATTTCTGTTTTTTGGTTCCCAAGGCACGCAGTCTGTGCAGTCATGGCCTCCACGGAATGACTCGTATGCAAATTAGCATAAGGGAACACATGGTGTAAATCGGGCAGTGAACATTAGTCATATGCTTTGGTATGGGAATTGAAGGTACTACTACCTACGCGACCACAAGATAAGAAGTGAAGAGAAGTGAAGAAACCCAACTTTAGGGTGAGTATGGTTTTTGTTTTTAAAACAGGGATACATATCTAACGTAACTGTGGAGTGCAGCAGCACATCATGATCCTTATAGAAAGTGTTACTGCAAATTCCAGATTAAAAATAAAAAATGCATATTGAACAACAATAAGCGTGACTAATAATTGTGTTTTTTAAAATGTTTTTCAGGAACATGGATACATTCATGACGGGAACACGCAACAGCTAGCCAGTCGATTTGTTGCTACTGCCATTATTCTTCTCTCTCCCTCTGTAACTGAGCTCCCAACCTCCTTTTACTTCTCAAGATGAACTGACCATGCCTAAGTACAGCCAGCCCTACTCAGGCACTCAGGGTCTAAACTTTCACACTTGTGCAGAAATGAGTCACTATCCTATATGTAGGACTGTTCCTGCACTTAGCGTTAAAACCTGTCATGACATGGCCCTTTGTCTGTAGGTGTGCCTGGTCCCTCTCAGCTGGTGTTACTCCCTTAAAGGGCCAGGTTCTGCCAGACAGTCAGTCCCTATTATAATAATCTGTGGTTGGCACATATGGCAACTTGAGGTGGAGCACTAGTTCGAAATCTAACAAATTTACTCCTTTCCATACATGGACCTATACTTGGAGGCTGTGCAGTTTGCATGCTGTGCAGTCATGGCCTCAACGGAATGACACATAGGCAAACTGGACTTGGACTCAAGGGGTGTGTGTGTGCATACATAGCATAGAATGCATTGTCTTAGTTATTTGTGCAGTCTTTTTGGAGTAAGAAACATGGGGTGTGTTTTTTTCATGGATGCTGTATACAAATTGTACACATACAACTACCATACATTTATACAATGTGACTAATAATTGGGCTTTTTAAAAGGCTGCTTTTCAGGAACATGGATAAATTAATGAAATGAACACGGAACACCTAGACAGTCGATTTTTAGCCACTGACAGTATTCTTCTGGGATCAAATACTGATCCAATTGCTATTATCATATGGAGTCATGAAGGAATTTTCCCAGCACAATCAATTTTTTTCCCCACAAACCAGTAGTGGGCTTTTTATAAGATGTGCATTCCAGGTTTCGCCTTCATCTGGAGAATATAACACAGTGGCTTTCAAAAAAAATTGATTTCCGGTGCTACAGCCATCAACCTGTATAATATTAATTACTACATTGAATAAAAATAATTTGGCCTTCATTCATAAATTTGCTTTATCATCTTTTAATCATTGAACATACACTGGACACATGGTATATATTAATAAAATAAAGCTGAACACAGATGTGGGTGGTGGGTGTGGTGGGTGGGTAGGGTAGGGTAGGGTGGACTGGCAAAGGCCCATGGCAAAGAGAAACTCATTGCATTTGGGAACTCATTGGGGAACTTAATTTGATTTATCATCTTTTAATCATTGAACATACACAAGACACATGGAATATATTAACAAAATAAAGCTGAACACAGATATGGGTGGTGGGTGTGGTGGGTGGGTAGGGTAGGCAAAGAGAAACCCATGGCAAAGAGAAACTCATTGCAAACTCATTGCATTTGGGAAGAGATTGAGGCACACATCTGATAGGGGATGGAAGTTTATAAAATGATGGAATATATGAAAGTTTATAAAATCATGAGTGTTGTTGAAAAAAACAAATAAGGGAACATGTATTTGCTCTCACAAAAAGGTCTATTGAGAGTAACTGTCATGTATGGGAGGTGACACTAAACTCAACTCATTTTCATGGTCAACTACCTTTTGTTATTTTTTACAAGGGTAGTGCAGTAGCACAATTAGGTGGTTGTATCACTTGTAAGCTTTGGTCACTTCACTGGTGTGTGCTTTCAGCAACAGGCCAGGCGCAAAAATAATTAGTTCAAAGGAACAATTGTAAAAATAAATTTTTATAGAACAATTTAAAAAAACCATTTTAAAAAACAATTTAAAACAATTTTAAAAATAGTAACATTATTTACACTAATTACAATATGGATTTATATTTACATCAATTATGTACATTTACATTAATGATGTAAATGCAATACTTCCTCAAGCATATTTTTGAGGGCGGTGTTGTCCTGCTGGATCTTTTCAAGCTTTTCTTCTGTAAAAAATTGAATTCAGTTAGTTCATGCATTCTTTAACTGCAGCAAAAGTATTTTTTTTATGTGATCACTACTCCCAGGGTAATAGTAATTAACAATGGATTTTTGAGAAATACTTACCCATTTTCTGCTGTCTGACGACTAAGTGTTGTACAGCATCCGCTGTATTCCAAACGGTGGCCCAAATGACTGATGCCACATCTACCAATATTTCCCCTGAAATGGCATTGAAAATTTTAAAAAATCAATGCACTAGTAAAGACAAAAGTCCTACTAATGTAAAGCATGCAATAATGTAAGAGATCCCATAATAAAAATTTTTGTTTAACTTATCAATTCTTGTGAGGCCATCAAGGATTGCGGCAAACCCTACAAAAGCCATTCTTACTTTCTCACAAGTTATAATTGAATTGAGATCGATTTGACATGTAAACATGCTGCACATGGCCAACGTCAAATAAAGCCCGCCTCCCTGTGTTAAATGCCTGTGGCTGTCAGCTGTCAGTCACAGGGAAGGACTGTTCTTATTGGTGTGTGTCAGTTGCTAAGTAAATGTCCCGTGCAGCCTAGGTGGGGTGGGTCTGTCCGTCCCAGTAGAGACTAGAGAGAGATTCAATAGGGAGGTGGATCACGGTCACTCTCGGGGCACGCACGGTCCGGAGTAGGACATATCACTACAATGGTTAGACACTACAATCATTAGACACCAATAGTTTTCATTCTTGTTTAAAGTTAACTTAACAACTTTGTAGTTGTGTGTGGCAAGGGGGAGGGGAAGTGGAATTTAAAGTATGTAGTTTGAGAACTTCAACGTAAGATCCAAAGCTAACAACGCAAAGCCGTGGGGGGGCACACAGCCACACACACACACACCCCTCTCCACACACAACTACAAAGTTGTCAAATCTCGAGCAGAGCAGCGGGCGCCGGCGCACCCACACACGTCAGCTAAAGCATGACTATTATCAGTATTATGTGCAATGAAACACCTTAACTTGGTGACTGTAATTGTGTAATAGACATAGAATGACATCTTCTGACTGTACACTGCTTTTACAGTTTTTTTAAAAAAATAAAAATAAAAATGCAACAACGGGATTTGAACGCAATTATATACACGTCACAGTTGCCAAGGGAGGGAGACTTAACCATTAAGCCATCAGCCAGGATTGGTGAATGTTGCTACAGGCTAGCAGTAGCTTCTACCCACCCCCTCTTTTGTCTGGAAAGTTTGAACACAGACTGAAACTACAAAAAAGAAATTATTATTTATTGAATAAAATAAAAAAACAACCATCCCAAGTTCAATGCTTTTAATGACTCCCAATGTTTTCAAAACCCTCCCAAGTTCAACGCTTTTAATGACACGTTAGATCATCTTAGAAGAGCAGTAGCAGTTCTATCTCAATCCTTACTCCCTTTGGGGGGCTGAGAGAGCTCAGAGGACTGGTCTTTGGATTTCAGCTAAACTGGGGTAGCTGGCTATGCTCTCTCAAAGTCAGAGATGTGTTGTTAAGATAACATACAATGCAGCTGGGGATGGCTGGGCTACTCCCTGCCTGGGCCAGCCTTTTTAGTCTAAGTGTCCCGAAGGTGGGGGAGGGGACATTTGGCTAGCCGTAGATAGGTGGTGGCTANGGTCCAGGTGTTCCTGGAGCTGCCGTGCCACAGCCCGTTCAATAACCTTCCCTAAAAAGGAAAGGTTAGAAACAGGCCGATAACTGGCAGGAGCATCAGCGTCAAGAGATCGTTTCTTGAGCAGGGGTCTAACCACAGCCTCTTTTAGGCAGACAGGCACTCTGCCCTCCTGAAGGGAGGCACTAACCACCCCATCCAGTAACGGCCGTAACATCTCCTGGCTAGCTTTCACCAGCCAGGACGGGCATGGATCTTGCTCACAAGTAGTGGCACGAACAGTTTCCAGCAAGGACTCCACATCGGCAGGCACCACCATCTAAAACTGATCCCACAAAACAGGACAGGATGGGTCATCCATAGCCCCAAGATGATCCTCTGCAATAACTGTGGTGTCAAAATTGTGGCGGATGCGAACAATTTTATTTACAAAGTACTCGATAAACCGGTCACAGCAGTCACTGGATTGCTCCAGGTCCAGGTGGAGGCAGGCAGGACTGACCAAGCCTTTCTCCACCCAGAAAAGCTCCGCTGGACGTGACTTTGCTGCCTGCACCACCACAGCATAGGCCTTTAAACTGCACTTATGCTGTGATCGATCATACTGGTCGCGAGTTTCTTATATATATAAAAGAAACAGTCACTCCAGCCCTTGGACCCACTGTCAGTGTTCTGGGGCCAAGTTAAAGGCAGGGAGGGCTGTGGCCAATATGTATCTAGAAGCTTCCACTCTAGCCCCAGGACCCGCCATCAGGGTTCTGGGGCCAAGTTACAGGCAGGGAGGGCTGTGGCCAATATGTATCTAGAAGCTGCCATTCTAGCCCCAGGACCCACCATCATGGGTAAGGGGCCATCATTCCTCGCACAGAGGCGATGCCATTCAACTGCATCAAGAAACAGTCACTCCAGTCCCATGACCCGCCATCAAGGTTCTGGGCCCAAGTTACTAGGGATGGGCGAACGCAGTTCGGAAGTTCGGAGTTCGGACCGAACTCGGTTTGTTCGGTTGACCAAACCGAACTTCCGAACCGAACTCGAATTTCAAACCAAACCAAACCGACCAGAATTTCTGAACTCCGTTCTGTTCGCCCATCCCTAGTGGCAACACACACCAAAAAACCTGGTTTTGAATGGTCAAACTTGGTTCGGAAGTTTGGAATTNCAACAGCTAGCCAGTCGATTTGTTGCTACTGCCATTATTCTTCTCTCTCCCTCTGTAACTGAGCTCCCAACCTCCTTTTACTTCTCAAGATGAACTGACCATGCCTAAGTACAGCCAGCCCTACTCAGGCACTCAGGGTCTAAACTTTCACACTTGTGCAGAAATGAGTCACTATCCTATATGTAGGACTGTTCCTGCACTTAGCGTTAAAACCTGTCATGACATGGCCCTTTGTCTGTAGGTGTGCCTGGTCCCTCTCAGCTGGTGTTACTCCCTTAAAGGGCCAGGTTCTGCCAGACAGTCAGTCCCTATTATAATAATCTGTGGTTGGCACATATGGCAACTTGAGGTGGAGCACTAGTTCGAAATCTAACAAATTTACTCCTTTCCATACATGGACCTATACTTGGAGGCTGTGCAGTTTGCATGCTGTGCAGTCATGGCCTCAACGGAATGACACATAGGCAAACTGGACTTGGACTCAAGGGGTGTGTGTGTGCATACATAGCATAGAATGCATTGTCTTAGTTATTTGTGCAGTCTTTTTGGAGTAAGAAACATGGGGTGTGTTTTTTTCATGGATGCTGTATACAAATTGTACACATACAACTACCATACATTTATACAATGTGACTAATAATTGGGCTTTTTAAAAGGCTGCTTTTCAGGAACATGGATAAATTAATGAAATGAACAAGGAACACCTAGACAGTCGATTTTTAGCCACTGACAGTATTCTTCTGGGATCAAATACTGATCCAATTGCTATTATCATATGGAGTCATGAAGGAATTTTCCCAGCACAATCAATTTTTTTCCCCACAAACCAGTAGTGGGCTTTTTATAAGATGTGCATTCCAGGTTTCGCCTTCATCTGGAGAATATAACACAGTGGCTTTCAAAAAAAATTGATTTCCGGTGCTACAGCCATCAACCTGTATAATATTAATTACTACATTGAATAAAAATAATTTGGCCTTCATTCATAAATTTGCTTTATCATCTTTTAATCATTGAACATACACTGGACACATGGTATATATTAATAAAATAAAGCTGAACACAGATGTGGGTGGTGGGTGTGGTGGGTGGGTAGGGTAGGGTAGGGTGGACTGGCAAAGGCCCATGGCAAAGAGAAACTCATTGCATTTGGGAACTCATTGGGGAACTTAATTTGATTTATCATCTTTTAATCATTGAACATACACAAGACACATGGAATATATTAACAAAATAAAGCTGAACACAGATATGGGTGGTGGGTGTGGTGGGTGGGTAGGGTAGGCAAAGAGAAACCCATGGCAAAGAGAAACTCATTGCAAACTCATTGCATTTGGGAAGAGATTGAGGCACACATCTGATAGGGGATGGAAGTTTATAAAATGATGGAATATATGAAAGTTTATAAAATCATGAGTGTTGTTGAAAAAAACAAATAAGGGAACATGTATTTGCTCTCACAAAAAGGTCTATTGAGAGTAACTGTCATGTATGGGAGGTGACACTAAACTCAACTCATTTTCATGGTCAACTACCTTTTGTTATTTTTTACAAGGGTAGTGCAGTAGCACAATTAGGTGGTTGTATCACTTGTAAGCTTTGGTCACTTCACTGGTGTGTGCTTTCAGCAACAGGCCAGGCGCAAAAATAATTAGTTCAAAGGAACAATTGTAAAAATAAATTTTTATAGAACAATTTAAAAAAACCATTTTAAAAAACAATTTAAAACAATTTTAAAAATAGTAACATTATTTACACTAATTACAATATGGATTTATATTTACATCAATTATGTACATTTACATTAATGATGTAAATGCAATACTTCCTCAAGCATATTTTTGAGGGCGGTGTTGTCCTGCTGGATCTTTTCAAGCTTTTCTTCTGTAAAAAATTGAATTCAGTTAGTTCATGCATTCTTTAACTGCAGCAAAAGTATTTTTTTTATGTGATCACTACTCCCAGGGTAATAGTAATTAACAATGGATTTTTGAGAAATACTTACCCATTTTCTGCTGTCTGACGACTAAGTGTTGTACAGCATCCGCTGTATTCCAAACGGTGGCCCAAATGACTGATGCCACATCTACCAATATTTCCCCTGAAATGGCATTGAAAATTTTAAAAAATCAATGCACTAGTAAAGACAAAAGTCCTACTAATGTAAAGCATGCAATAATGTAAGAGATCCCATAATAAAAATTTTTGTTTAACTTATCAATTCTTGTGAGGCCATCAAGGATTGCGGCAAACCCTACAAAAGCCATTCTTACTTTCTCACAAGTTATAATTGAATTGAGATCGATTTGACATGTAAACATGCTGCACATGGCCAACGTCAAATAAAGCCCGCCTCCCTGTGTTAAATGCCTGTGGCTGTCAGCTGTCAGTCACAGGGAAGGACTGTTCTTATTGGTGTGTGTCAGTTGCTAAGTAAATGTCCCGTGCAGCCTAGGTGGGGTGGGTCTGTCCGTCCCAGTAGAGACTAGAGAGAGATTCAATAGGGAGGTGGATCACGGTCACTCTCGGGGCACGCACGGTCCGGAGTAGGACATATCACTACAATGGTTAGACACTACAATCATTAGACACCAATAGTTTTCATTCTTGTTTAAAGTTAACTTAACAACTTTGTAGTTGTGTGTGGCAAGGGGGAGGGGAAGTGGAATTTAAAGTATGTAGTTTGAGAACTTCAACGTAAGATCCAAAGCTAACAACGCAAAGCCGTGGGGGGGCACACAGCCACACACACACACACCCCTCTCCACACACAACTACAAAGTTGTCAAATCTCGAGCAGAGCAGCGGGCGCCGGCGCACCCACACACGTCAGCTAAAGCATGACTATTATCAGTATTATGTGCAATGAAACACCTTAACTTGGTGACTGTAATTGTGTAATAGACATAGAATGACATCTTCTGACTGTACACTGCTTTTACAGTTTTTTTAAAAAAATAAAAATAAAAATGCAACAACGGGATTTGAACGCAATTATATACACGTCACAGTTGCCAAGGGAGGGAGACTTAACCATTAAGCCATCAGCCAGGATTGGTGAATGTTGCTACAGGCTAGCAGTAGCTTCTACCCACCCCCTCTTTTGTCTGGAAAGTTTGAACACAGACTGAAACTACAAAAAAGAAATTATTATTTATTGAATAAAATAAAAAAACAACCATCCCAAGTTCAATGCTTTTAATGACTCCCAATGTTTTCAAAACCCTCCCAAGTTCAACGCTTTTAATGACACGTTAGATCATCTTAGAAGAGCAGTAGCAGTTCTATCTCAATCCTTACTCCCTTTGGGGGGCTGAGAGAGCTCAGAGGACTGGTCTTTGGATTTCAGCTAAACTGGGGTAGCTGGCTATGCTCTCTCAAAGTCAGAGATGTGTTGTTAAGATAACATACAATGCAGCTGGGGATGGCTGGGCTACTCCCTGCCTGGGCCAGCCTTTTTAGTCTAAGTGTCCCGAAGGTGGGGGAGGGGACATTTGGCTAGCCGTAGATAGGTGGTGGCTAGCTACTAGTAGTGAACCAAACAATTTCCTTCCTCCAACCTTTGGGGGTAGGGGCGGGGTACTACCTCAGTCCACTCAACTCCCCTCTCTCCTAATAACTGGCTGCCTGGCACTGGCCACAGTTATTAGCCAGTCAGCCAGTTAACTTGGGTGGCAAACAAGTTCAAATTCAAGTTGTTTGTAAAACACTCTCTCTTGGCTGGGTGGGAGGGGACAGTTGTCTAGTGACATGCTGAGTATTATGTGTCTGGGAGTCATTCACTCAGCTCAGGCTTGCCCCGAAGGTGGGGGAGGGGACGTTTGGCTAGCCTTGCAGTAGCTACTCCCTTTGGGGGGCTGAGAGAGGACTGATCTTTGGATTTCAGCTAAGCAAGGGGGGTAGCCGGCTATGCTCTCTCAAAGTCAGAGATGTGTTGTTAAGATAACATACAATGCAGCTGGGGATGGCTGGGCTACTCCCTACCTGGGCCAGCCTTTTTAGGCTGAGTGCCCCGAAGGTGGGGGAGGGGACATTGGCTATCTGTAGACAGGCGGCGGCTAGCTACTAGTAGTGAACCAAACAGTTTCCTTCCTCCAACTTTTTGAGGTGGGAGCGGGGTACTACTTCAGTTCAGTCCGCTCAACTCCCCTCCCTCCTAATAACTGGCTGGCACTGGCCACACAGTTATTAGCCAGCCAGCCAGTTAACTTGGGTGGCAAATTCAAATTCTAGTTGTTTGTAAAACACTGTTGGCTGGGTGGGAGGGTACGGTTGTCTTGAAAGTTTGAAAACAGACTGAAACAGCTAAAAAGAAATTAATATTTATTGAATGAAAAGGAAAAAAAAAAAACTCCCAAGTTCAACCGACCTACTGCAGTAGTGACTATAGCGCAGTGCAGTAATTAAATAAGTTTGAAATCACAACTGTCAGTCTCGTCCGGATGCGGGGAGGAACATGATAAGGACCCACTATCACAGAGTCACCCACGGGTGGCTGGTGGGGCACACCTTGGAATGGGCACAGGAGGAATCACAGCTGTAGTAGGGAATCTTGGATAGGGAAGCACTGGAGGAAGCAATGGAGTGGACATCAAGGAGGAGGCGGGTTGGGCAGTGACCCACGGTGACAGGGTAGAGGCGGGCCGCGAGAGCACACCAATGGCACTGAAGGCACAGGGGGACTCACAGGCACAGCCAGCTGCAGTGGGACAAGAAAGGGCCAGGGGCCAGGTGGCCCGCCAGGTGCACGTAGTGGGGCCACTACAGCATGCCCCGAGGGTATCCCAGTTCAGACATGTAGTATGCGACCAGGTAGTAAGGCTCGAAGGGATCCAGCATTGCAAGTCCCAGCTGCACATCAGATCAAGAGCACACACCAGCCAGCGCCGTCAGCTCCGCCGCGGTGGGCTCCGGCAAGACATAGTCATTAGCTGGGGCCATGGAAGGTGACCCAGCTCCAACAGGGGGTGATAGGCAGCACCACGTGACCGCCGGTACCCATGGGCCCCGTGAACAGAGCCAAAGAAGGACATGACCAGGGAAGGACCCCCCTCCACCAGACAGGCTGTGAAGGAGGACATGGTGCACACATACAGAGCGGACACGGTCTCTGCCACAGACCACACCATATGCGAGCACATCATCTCCGGGATGCAACCATTGGGAGAGGCACGGAGGCCCAGTGTCTCCGCATGCAGCTGGCAGTTGAGGGCGTTCNTGCCGAATTTCCGAACTCGAATTTCAAACCGAACTGAACCGAATTTCCGAACTCCGTTTTGTTCACCCATCCCTACAAGTCACTAGGGATGGACAAACAGAACGCAGTGCTGATGATCGGTTGTTCGGTTCGAAACCCAGTTCGGGTTCGATGGTTCGGTTCAGCCCAGTTCGGTTTGGCCGAACTTGGCCGAACATTCAAAAATAGCAAAACTGAAACGAAATCGAAACTGAAACCTAATTTTTGGCCCTAGAAAGATGTTTTTCCTGCCCCCGAACTCATCCGAACTCATCCGAACACAACCGAACTGTTCGGTCATTCGAGAGTTTGTTTCGGACGTTCAGTTCGGATGTCCGAACAGACCAAATTCGGTCCGAACTCCGAACATCTGAACCGCGTTTGCCCATCCCTACAAGTTACAGGCAGGGAGGGCTGTGGCCAATACCTAGAAGCTGCCACTCTAGTCCCAGGACCCACCATCATGGATCTGGGGCCATCATTCCTTGCACAGAGGTGATGTCTTTCCACCGCATCAACTAACAGCCACTCCAGCCCCAGGATCCGTCGTCAGGGTTCTGGGACCTACGTTACTGTCAGGGAGGGCTGTAACCAATATCTAGAAGCTGCCACTCTAGCCCCAGGAACCAACATCATGGGTATGGGGCCATCATTCCTCGCACAGAAGCACTGTCATTCCACCATATCAAGAAACAGTCATTCCAGCCCCAGGACCCGCCGTCAGGGTACTGGGGCCAAGTTACCGGCAGGGCGGGCTTTCCCAATATCCAGAAGATGCCACTCTAGCCCCAGGACCCACAGTAATGGGTCTGGGGCCTCATTCCTCACACAGAGAGCCTTTTTCCAAATGCCCGAATCGAACTGAACACGACTGAACCGAACAGTAGAACCCGAATGTGGCGACTGGACCGAACGGCCGAACCAAATGGGCGAACCGAACCAGTCCGAACTGAACCGTAGAACCCAAACCACGATCTGTTTTCCCATCCCTAACAAGAATAAGGGACAGATCCTTGATTTGGACCCTCCTTTTCTTGAGAACACCTGTTTACTCCCTCCACTCCAACTTCTAGGCAGCCCTCAGAACTTGTTCTAAGGATGTTTTTAGACATTGCTGCTTTTCCCCAGACTTCAGAAGTTCAGTTTTTGCAAACTTCCGTGCTGGAGAGGTGGAATTCAGATGCTCACCCCCACCCCCAACCAGATGTTGCTCAGGCACCATCATAAACAGCAGTGCTGCATGACTCCCAGAAGTTTTGAGACCTGGATTTCTGAGACCTCAGCTATTGAGGTTTTACAAGTCCAGGGCTCAAAACATCGAAGAGTCATGTAGCGCCATTGTTTACAACAGCACCCGGGCAACTTCCAGTCGGAGGGTGAGCATCTAAATTCACCCTGTGGGAGTTTGCCAAACCCTGACTTTTGAAGTCTGGGGAAAAGCACAAAGTTGCCAAATCCTGTCACTTCTCCCTCCATAACATTGCTAAGATTCTCCCTTTTTTGTCTGTCTCCTCTGCGAAAACTCTTGTTCATGCCCTGATCATCTCTCACCTCGATTACTGTAACCTTCTTCTCATGGGCCTCCCCACTCTCACCTTTCTCCCCTTACCTGTCCAAAACTCTTCTGCCAGGGTCATCCACCTCACCCGTTGTTTCGACCACATGTAACCTCTCCTTTCCGTTCTTCACTGGCTCCTTCTTCCTGAACAAATCCTGTACAAGCTCCTAGTTTTAACCTATAAAGCTCTTCACAACTTTGCCCCCCCTACCTCTCTGTGCTAATTTACCTTCATACTCCAGTCCATGAACGATGCTCCTCCTCTGTCCCCTCTCTTGCCTTCCCTCACTTCCCCTGCTCCCCTAACTACCTTCATCCCTTCTCCCTAGCTACCCCCACACCTGGAACTCCCTCCCTGTCCACATCCTCCTCACCCCCTCTCTACGTACCTTCAAATTCCTCTTCAAGACCCACCTCTTACACTCTGCCCTCCCCGACTCCTTGCTCCACTCACCTAGCTCCTGGTGATACCTTCCATCCAGTACAATCTGTTACCTGTGGTCTGTGTACTCATATCCTCACCACACGGACCAGCCAGCCATCATTCTTGATGTAACCAAAACAAGCACGTGCACCTGGGACCTCATATCTGTGTGAATGTTACATCCCTTGTTTCTCCCTCTGTTCCCCTTCCTTCGTCGTCATCCCCCCCCCGTCTCTCAGATTGTAAGCCCTAGGGCAGGGACCATGTCTATTCCATTACTTTGTAAAGCCCCAGGTACGTTGCTGGCACTATATAAATGCTTGCTAATTATTATTATTATTAATAATAATAATAATAATAATAATAATAATGTCTAAAAACACCCTATGTTTGGACTGGCCCCCTTGAGGAAAAAGGTTCCCCACCACTGATCTAGGCCCTCCCCTTCCATCCCCAGTGCTGAGCACACCCCTTAAGTTCCCTTTCCGCAATTTCTTTCTGGCCTGTGGAACTTCAACTAATTTTCAAAGTGGTCCAAGTCAGAACTCTCACCGCTGTTTGTGCTGTACATTAGAAGGATCTTCAGCTTCTGGTTTTGGCCCCTTTCAAATGGACCACCCCACCTCTCGCACACTTGTGTAGGTGGGGGCACAAATTTGAATGCCATGGCAAGTGCAGGGGAATGGGTGGGCATCTGTGGGACTGCCACGACCGGTGGGTGGGCATGCGTATTCCTGCGCTCCACCCACCTCCACCCATCACCCACACATGGAGCACCAGGTGCCAATGGTGGATGCTCCATGTGTGGAGATGGGTGGAAGTGGGTGGGGGGTCCATGGGAATTCATCGTCCCCCCACCGTGCCGCCCCACCCATCCCCCCATACACATGCACCTGTTAAAAAAGGGCCTTAGTCTGGGAGCGGGAAGAGAGTCACACTCTCTGTGATAAGCGACATAACTATGAAAAAATCAAGCTATGGATTGAATTTAACCCTGAAATATTTTATGCTTTTTCTCTGTTTGATCATTAATTAATTCCCACTTATTGCAAAAGATGCTGCTATGACCACACATGAGCGAGAGAACTGATGCATTTTTTCAGCACAGTCTGCTATATGGAAGTCATTCTGAAGCAGGGGAATTGTTCAGTGTTAACAGAAAACTGCATGCAACCTTGCATAATTTAAAGTTTCAGTATAGTAAAGAAAAGAAAGAATAAAACTCAGCTTTCAGATAAGGACATTATTCTGAGTGTAGGAGTAGCAGGAAAAAAATAAGGGTAGTACTTAAGAATATTAAATTCTACTTTCTTCTCGACAGACATTTCCTCCTACACCTTGGTTAATCTTAACGCAGCAAAGTTAAACAGAACAGAATCTAAAGCTACCGCAGCCCTCAAAAACACCAGTTAAAAATGAAAACGCGAGGGTGAAAGATATCCCCAGGACACTCATTAAGTTACTTGGGTACTTAGACTTGATCAGACTATGACAAGGTAGCTCTGGCTTAGCTGAAAGCCCAGTCACAATTAGACTCACAAAACACAATCCTTCGCCCTATGTTTTAGGGGTATGCAATTTCATATTGTTTGATTAATTACAAAAAAGGAATGGAGCCCCATTCATTTTTATTTTTTGTTTTATTTTATTAAAAATAATTGTTTTTAAAATGGGTTTTTTATTTTCTTTTATGCCTCCCTTTTATGTATTTTATACATTTTATATATTTTATGTATATTTTACAATATTTGAATTTTTGTAAACTTCCTCAAGCTGCCTAGGCAGGAGAGGCAGGATATAAATGGTGGAAATAAATAAATAAATAAATAAATATGGGCGGAGTCTCCTCACCAGATGTAGTTGGAGAAAGATGACCCTGACCACAGCCAACACCTAGGAATCCAAGCATAGCTGCAAATGCAGGAGCACCCCCAGACTCTGCACAGATGGAAACAATGGAGGGCAAGCACCCCCAATAACAGGAGTATTCCCCTCCCCCAGATCACCGGCCTCACCCACCACCATCACCTCTGTGTTATTGGGATTGAGCTTCAATTGGCTCGACCTCATCCCATCCCACACAGCATCAGGACAGCAAGGAGATGGTAGGACCTGGGTCAGATTAAAAGGATAGTTACCGCTGGGTATCTGCATATTGGTGACACTGACAATGCACTCCCCAACTGTGCACGACCTCCCTAAGTGGCTTCGTATACACGTTGAACAAGAAAGGGGATAGAATAGAACCCTGCAGGAACCCCCACAAAAGACCCCCAAGTGATGAAGTACAGTCACCTAGGATCACCCACTATGATCTACCAGCAAGGTAAGAACGGAACCATTAAAAAAATGTTCTGTCCACCCCAGCCAGGTCCCACAGGCAGGTCACCAGCATCTTATGGTTCACGGTATCAAAATCCACTGACAGTTCCAGTAGAATTAGTAAGGTCATACAACCCCTATCCAGCTCTACTAGGAGGTTGTTGACCAAGACCACCAATGCTGTCTCCGTGCCATAATCCGGACAAAAGCCCAACTGTGTAGGATCAAAAAACCTGGGTGGTCCAGATGTGCCTGCAGATGCTGGGCCACCACCCGTTCAATAACCTTCCCTAAAAATGGAAGGTTAGAGACAGGCTGGTAACTCGCTGGAGCATCCACACTGAGAGATGGTTTCTTGAGGAGGGGCTGGACCACAACCTCCTTGAGGCTGTCTGTTACCCTCCCTTCCCAAAGGGAGGTGTTAAGTAGGCCAACCAGCACTGACCCCAAAGTCTCTGTCATGGGGTTGGGGTCCGCTACCACACGTTTCTGGGTTGGGTGACTCAGTTTCCCTCACTTGCAGCCCATCTGAACCAGTTCTCTCTCTAGCTGATTCAGTCCTGCAAAAGGGACAACACTTTTGTCATCCAAACTCCCAGAGACTTCCCATTCACAGACTCTTTATCTCTCTGGTTTCACACGTGCTTGAGGACACGAGATACTCAGATTGTGTTCCCCAATGTGAGACAACAGAAAGCACTTCTTAGTAAAGAAGAAAGTTTATTGATTACATAAACAAGATAGTTTGAACATAGAGTGGTGAATAAAACAAAAGTAAATAATGCAATCCTAGTCTACACTGCATGAGTCCCTAGTTAAGATCTTACCCTATCCAGGTCCAACAGTGGTTCGGTTCATGTCACGGTCAGCGATGGAAAGTTTAACCGAGCACCAGTCTTTAAAGTGTCAGAAAGCAAAGTTTATTCTCTCGGTGCATTGCTTCAGCAGACTGGTTGGCAGGCTCAGCCCCGCCCCCCCCCCAGCTGCGATCCAAGACTCAGTGAGTTAGAGGTTGAATGAATTCCCAATTGACTCTGATAGCAAAGAGCCTGAGCCCCAGAACCCACACAGGACACCATCATGGAGGAGGCAGAGGAGGCAGCACCGCAGCCAGAGGGGGCACCAGGGAAACAGAGGTACCAGAAAGGGTGACAGTGGGGATACCAGGAGACCCAGGACTTGATCAAAACCTGGGGACCCCTGGAAAACCAGATAGAGCTGGTGGTCCACAAGTGCAATGAGCACGTGTTTGATCAGATCGTTGGCGAAATGGAAGAGGCAGGTTACCATAGGTCGGCAGCTCAATGCAGGTCCAAGGCCAAGGAACTCAAGAGGGGGTACAAAAACATAAAGGACAACAACCAAAAGTCCGGACATGCAGTGAGGACTGCACCCTATTATGATGCACTGGATAGGATCCTGCACATGAAGGGCTCCATAGTGGACCCCAGACTGGTGGGGAGTGCCATGGCACAGGGCCAGACCTGTGAGGATGTACCACCACCCATGGCAGCACCAAGGGCACCCACGGACACCGTAGGCCCCTCACCCCAGGAAGAACAGCCCAGGACCTTGGAGAGTAGCAGGCCCCCATCATGGACAGGCATGGGGAGCCATCGACCGATGTCCTGGTCAGGGTCCTTGGATGATGATGACACACTGATCACCCTGAGCCAGTGGACATGGGGGGAGCACTCACAGCAAAACCCCATGGAGCTTCAGGCCATGGATGACTCATATACAGACATAGAAGGTAGGCACAGGGAGTGGATAACATGGGGGCCAGCACAGAAATAACAATGGGGGGGGGATGAACAGGCAGGGAACAGAACTAACCAACCCCCCCCCCCATCACCACAGGTGTTACCGAGGTAGAAGAGGAAGGGGACCGTGCACCGGGAGCGGTGGAACACATTGATGAAGATAAGCGGAAGGGATGGGGCCCACTGGATGCCGGTAGGGGGCGGGGGGGACAAGGGGGACGGGACGGAACCACCACAATAGCACACCACCACGTCCGTTCCCACACAGGGCCACAACCACACCCATTGGAGGAACAGGTGGAAGGGGGCATCAGCAGTGGGAGCAGCAAGGTGAGCAGGCAGTGGGGGCAGCCCTAGAGGTCCACCGAGAGTAGCGGCCCAAAGGGGAGCGGATGGACAGGCACACATGGATCCCAAGGGTCACAGGGGAATGGTCAACAGAGCTACAAGAAGGGGTGCTGAGGGTGGACACAAGGGAACATGGCAGGGGTTGCGGGTCACAGCTACATGGAGGGAGGGGAAGGGACCTGACCATCCAAGGGAAAGGGGGACAGAAGTGCTGGGCTCACAGGCCCCCCCCCACACACACACACACCGATCCAGGGAGGTACATATGCAGCTAACGGGTGTCCAACCAAGCATACCCAACCTATATCCCACAGATCCAGAGCCCATGCAGGCAGTCTGGCCACGAGAGGGATACGAGCACCGGGTATGCGTACACCGCCGCTGGGAGGACCTGGCTGAGGAGATCCTGCATACGAGCACTCAGCAGAAGGAGATGATGATTGCATCCATTGACAGGATGGAGGCTGCAACTGACAGGGCCATGCAGCAGGTAGAGGGAAGGGACACACACCTGTTAGCAGAGATGAGGAAGGAGAGGAGGCTGGAGAGATGGAACTACACCTGGAAGATGGATGCGTTCGAGCGCATGACCCAGACCATTGACCACCTGGGAGCGGACTACTCCAGGAAACTGAAACATGCAGGCACCATGAGTGTCTACATCATGGCAGCAGCATCCCCGGGAACTATACTGGCTGTAGCCTCACACCCACCACCCATTCCACCACCAATGCCCATTCCACAGCAACTGCAACAGCCCAGACCACCAGGGATGCACATTCGCCTCCCCGTCCCACAGGGGATGAGATGGCAGCAGCCGCCCAGGTAGGTGCACAAACACCAGGCAGCCCCAGGCCCAGTCCAGCCCCCAACCCCTGCCACAGAGGACAGTCAGGAGCTGTGTCAGAGCCAGGAAGTGTGGGAGGGGGATATCAGTGCGGGAAAAGGTGGCTCACAGACCTCGAAGCCACCTGCTAGTCATCGAAGAGGTCGGCTCAGGAAGGAGGATGGGTTGGGGGTAATTGGTAAGGGGAAGGGGAAGTAGGGCACGGAGACCACTGTATATATAATAAATGCACCTTTATTCACTGTAACCTTTCTGTCAGTTATTCTTAGCTATGCACCTCGGGGACTGTGCTTGCAGCGGGTGGGTATATGGCCCTGTTGGGCACACCTGCCAGGGGATCTACACAGTGGGTTTAGGGGAAAACACCTAGTGGGGCCCGGAGGGGAGGGAGCACCCCTCGATCTGGGACATCCGAATGTTCGCATAGTCCCCCCTGTACATCCTTGCGAAGAGGGGGGAAATGGCGAGCATCTGGGCATCATGGCTGCACCTGGAGTGGCTGGTGAAGATATCTGTGAACCAGCCCCGGTGATCTACAATGGCCTGGAGCTGCAAGGAATGGTATCCATGCCTGTTGATGTACCTGGCTGCATCATCGTGGGGGGGGATGGAAGATTCTGACATGGGTACCATCGATCACACCCAGGCAGTTGAGGAACCCAGAGGCCTTGAAGCCGGCCATCATGGCCTCCTGATCTGAGCTGGATCACGCAGTCAAGGAGGATCCCCTCTGAGGTCTCACAGAAGTTGCGGATAATGCCGGTGATGGTTGACAGGCCCACACCAAATTGTTGCACCACAGAATGGCAGGAATCCGGGGTGGCCAGGGCCCAGACCGCTATGGCCACCTGTTGTAGGACTGGTATTGGGGAGTGCATGGTGTGTGCTGTTGCTCCAGCCAGGGCTGCAACAGCCCTGCCAGTTGCAGGAGGGTATTCCGGTCCATCCTGAAGTGGACCCTCCACGCAGCATCATCCCATCATGTCAGGGCCCCCTCCCACCATTGCTAAGCCCTGTGCAATTGGCCCAGAGGCACCTTTCAGTGTGCATCATGAGCATCACAGCACTGGATGACTGCCCTCCTCCAGTAGTGGTGGGCAGCTGCTTACCTGAGGGCAGCTGAATAGGTGCGTGCAATCAGCAGGGCCCTGCAGTACACCTCAGACAGCTTGCACGCCGTGCGCATGGCCTGGATGCAGCAGAGCCTGTAGTGAGTGCAGCGATACAGGCCACGCATTCCCAGACCCCTGAGCACAGTTGGAACAGCTCCATGGTGACCCGCTGGAGTTCAGTGTGCTGGCAGTACCACTCAGCGACGATCTCCAGTAAGAGCCAACGGGCACCCCACTGGTTGGCATCCATGGCCGGTACCAGCACGGAACTCTGCAGATAGGTGCCCCTTAGGGATGGGTGAATGCGGTTCGGAAGTTCAGAGTTCAGACCGAACTCGATCAGTTCAGTCGACTGATCCAAACTTCCAAACTGAACTCGATTTTCAAGCCGAACCGAATTTCCAAACTCGGTTCTGTTCGCCCATCCCTATAAGATAATATTCCATTTAGTTCAATGGGGTTTGAATTTCCAAACTCTGTTCAGAAGTTCGGCGTTCAGACCAAACTCAAATAGTTCAGTCAACCGAACCGAACATCCGAAACTAACTCGATTTTCGAACCGAACCGAATTTCCAAAATCGGTTCTGTTCGCCCATCCCTAGTGCCACTAGAGCACTGGGAGTAGCCACACACACTGCTCATAGACTCGCTCCTGCCGATGTGCTTCAGGTTGTGGCTCCCTCTAATGGGCCTGTAGCAGGCACAGGCCCCCACAGCGGTGGCAGTCCATTGGGCCCTATCCCGTGGTGCCTCACCAATTGGTTGTGGCCTATGCAGTACAGGGTGGTCTGGATGGCATGGGGCCGCTCACCCATACCAGGAGGGCTACCCCTGTGTGTCCTGGCCCCCCTGGTACCACTCGTGGGCAGGTATGGTGGTGTTGGTTGCTCAGGTGCTGGGGGGGAGGGGCTGTGCTTCAGTCATGTGGGTTAGGGATGGGTGAATGCAGTTCGGATGTTCGGAGTCCAGACCGAACTCGGTCTGTTCGGACATCTGAACCGAACGTCCGAACCGAACTCTCAAATGACTGAACAGTTCAGATGAGTTTGGATGACTTCGGATGAGTTAGGGGGCAGGAAAAACGTCTTTTCAGGGAAAAAAAATATTAAGTTTTGGTTTCGGTTAAGTTTCAGTTTCGGTTAAGTTTTGGTTTCGATAGTGCTATTTTTGACTGTTCGGACAAGTTTGGCCAAACCGAACTTGGCTGAACTGAACCATCAAACCCGAACTTGGGCTTCGAACTGAACGATCGAACATCCGAACATCCGAACCGCATTCTGTTCGCCCATCCCTAATGAGGGTGGGTAACTGGGGCCATGTGTGGGTAATTGTTCATTGTCTGCATAACACAGCTGGCTGTGTGTAGGCTGTCACTGGGTTTCGGTTCCTGCAACTGTGCCATGTCCGCTCCCCACGCATCGCTTCCTAGCTATCCCATGGTGCCGCCTGCGCCTTTATTGCATGTCCTTGGAGCTCCTCTGGATGCCTCCTTGCCTACTGTGGTGTGTGGGGCCCCTCTTTCCTTGCTTCTCAGACCCTCCGCCAGCTGCACCATGGCCGATCGTGGTGCTTTGGAGCTCCCGCTCAGTCGTCCTGCAGCCTCTCCGCATCGCTGGACCTACATGGAGACCATGGCTCCAGGTGACCTTTGGCATTCTCAGCCTGTGCAACAGTTCCTGAGCTCCCCGGCTACCCGCCCAGATGCCTATAGGTGTCTGAGCTCAGGCCTTCACCGCTTTGGATATGTGGCTAGCACTTGCGAGTGCTGGCTCCATGAAGCGGAGCTGGGCCTCTGTCCCTTTCCGGGTTGGGTGCATTCTGGAGTTGAGGGGGGTCTAAGGGTCCTGGTCTGCTGCTGAGACGGTGTCAGTTCTCTCTGCATGTGCCTTGCCTGGCTTCCAGACCTGTTTGGTGGAGCCCTGCACTGGCTGTGTCCTACTTCTGCTGCATCCTGGGGGCCCTTGGCTACCAGCGTTCACATTGGGCCTCATAGCCTGTTGGAGCTTGGGCAGCTGTCGTGGCCCCCTACAGCTGACTATGCCTTGCATAATCCCATGGGGGTCTAAGGGTCCTGGTCTGCTGCTGAGACGGTGTCAGTTCTCTCTGCATGTGCCTTGCCTGGCTTCCAGACCTGTTTGGTGGAGCCCTGCACTGGCTGTGTCCTACTTCTGCTGCATCCTGGGGGCCCTTGGCTACCAGCGTTCACATGGGGCCTCATAGCCTGTTGGAGCTTGGGCAGCTGTCGTGGCCCCCTACAGCTGACTATGCCTTGCATAATCCCATGGGGCTGGAGCTGCTGGTGCTGTCTGAGGTGTGGTCCCATGCCAATGTTCAGTTTGGGCTCACTGGTCCCAATCCTTTTGAGGCCTACTATCTTATTGCCCACCACATGGCATGGATGGGCTATCGGTGGGGCATGTTGCAGTAGCCGCACTATGTTCATATGTTGGGCTAGTCCATCCCGCCCCCCTTCACGACCCCATGCAGCTGACTGTAGGTCCCCCCAGGGTCATCGGTGTCTCGACTGCCATATCCACCGTGTGCTCCCTGCACCTCCCCGGCCATTCTGTGCTGTTACCCACTACATCATTCTTGTTCTGGACCTGCTGCTATCCTGCCTCCATCTGTTTCCTCCATGCAGCTTCACTCTGCCGGTCTGCCTTCACCCCATGGCCGTCTGTGTGGCATCTTTTTACCATCTGTACCCATGGGGTTTATGCCCATCACATGCCTCCCATTCCGCTGCTGAGTGCTATCTGGCAACTGCACCAGGGACCCCCGTGGACCCTTGTATTCCTTGCTCTGCTGCCTCCCCAACTGTGTCAGTGACCTGCCCACACCTCCATGATGCCTCTGTGACTGTTTGTGTCTGGGGTTCACCTGCTCACGCCACCCGACTTCCCCTTGTTGGAGTGGGGGGGGGCTTGCAATATCAGCTGTCCGCGGGGCTCGGTCCCTTGGTGGCCGAGCATATTCATTTGGGACAGGGTGTCATGCTCTTGGGACCTGCCTCAGCCCTCTCCAGTGATTTCACTGGAGTGGTGGCTCTTTCTTTGTGAACCTGCTCTGTCAGCGTGGGAACCCCTGTCAGTTCAGCGTCCAGTGTTGCTGGTGGGTGCCCTGTGCTGTCCCTGGGATATTGGGTGGCTACCCCTGTGTTCCACTCAGTTCCAGCCCCTTCCCCTTCCTGTATCCTTGCCTGTTGGTGACCTCTGCCCCCTCTTTCTTTGGTGCTCTCTGTTGGGCTTCCCAGTGTGGTGTTCCCCATTTCCTCCCTCTGAGAGGCTGCTCCTAGGCGTGTGGGGTGCCCTGTCCCCGTGTCTCTTGCTGGGTGTCTGTCCATTCCTGTACCATTGGTTTTCATGCTCTTTGAGTGTCCCTGTGAGCCTCCTCCTGAGTTACTTTCCCTTTCAGCTGTGTGTGTGCCCGCTGGTGTGTGTGTGTTTTATGTTGTGCTCTGCCCATGGTTTCCTTCTCCCTATTTTGTGTGTGTAGCTCAGCCGTTCTCCTCCCTCCTCCCCCTCCTTTCCCATTTCCCTGGTGTGGGCAATGCCTTGTGGTGCTTTTGGATTCCTTTGCCCTCAGTCGGCCATGTCCATGTTCCGCCCCACCCTGGTGGCTTCTGTGGATTCTTGCCATGGTCCGGGATCGATGTAACATCTGTTGCACTGTCCCAGTTCGTGGTCTGGCTGTCTGTTTCCATGCCATGGTACGGCTCCTGTCATGTCTGTATCGGGCCCGTCAGAACCATGGGTGGGGGTTAGGTGGCTTTCCGTGGTTGGGGATCCACTGTGGCGACCTGGCAGCATGTAACATCTGAAATCACCCAAGGAGATCTCTCCATTTGTTCATCCTTGCAGAATGGTGCCATTTGCACTTTGACATAAACTTAAAGAGGAGCTCGCAAGGATGGAAGCTCTACAAGTCATACAGAAGGTCCAGGAACCTACAGAATGGGTGAGCACCTTAGTGATAGTGGAAAAACTTAATGGAAAGTTGAGGGTATATTTAGATCCTAGGAGCCTTAACAAGGTTCATCAGAAGGGAATATTTCAAACTGCCCACGAGAGAGGAAATCATGGCACAATTTCCAATAGCTCATTATGGCAGCAAATTGGATGCCTCCTCAGGGTTTTACCAATTAAAATTAATCGAGGAAAGTGCAAAACTGCACCTTTAATGCTCCCTTTGGCAGATACCAATTTCTACTACTCCCATTCGGCATAGCCTCGGCTCCGGAAGCATATCATAGGACAGTGCACATGATATATGAGCACATTGCAGGGGCGGATCCAGAAGTGATGTGGATGGGGGGGTTCAAGTCCAAAGTTAGTCCCGCCCTGGTGAACAGGACCCGCCCCCTTCACCTCTAGCCCTGCCCCCACCCCTAAATAATAATCAAGGCAAGCTTACCAGGCACCAAGCCTCCACGCTGTTAAGACTGGAAAATCCCGCTGCACTGGGCAGCACAGCACTGATTTATTTGGGGCTCAGTTGTGCCCTATAACTGCGATCATGTAGAGGCTTCCATCCAAGATAAGGTCTTTGCACCAAACTCTTGGGCTGTTCACAAAAGGAGATTCCACATTCTGTACTTTCACTCCTCTACAATATACCCTGGAAGCAGTGTCCTCAGCTTGGGACACTCACACAGATCAGTCCCAAGCTGTTATCTGCTACCCTGGGGTTGGGATTTACACACCACAAAGTGGGGTAGGTTACCCCATGGTAATGACTAATAATACCAGTGTAACAATAATGTTTTATGAATGCCCAGAGATAATTATGGGGCAAAGAGGGAATGCTAACCCTAAGATAACCTAGACTTTCCCCAAGTTTATCTTGGTATTATTCCAGAATAGATTCACAACACCCAGCCAAATCCAGAGGGGTGGGGTGGGGGTGTGGGGAGAAACAGACAGATTTTCTCTCTCCTACGCAAACACCCCTGGCTTGAGGTAAGGTGCACGGTCTTGTGTAAAACAGGGGACAATTGCATCAGGGGAAGCATATTCACATAATAAGGTCCCCTTGGGGCAGCAATGTGGAGCTACATGAGCACTTTGAGGGGGATTCAGGGTGAAGTGTGAAAACAGGGCTCTGAGGGGGTTGGAGGTGACATGCAGGGAGCAGGGCTCTGTTTGAGATGGCACAAACCCAACCCCTCAAAAAGTTTTGTGCCAAGGTTTGCCTCACTGGGAGAGGCTCCCACAGGTGGGGAAGAGGGGGAAGGGCACCCGTACAAGAGCCAGTCTGGCAAGTAGGGCTGTATAAAGCCTTCCCCTCACATAAGGGGGTGCCCCTCAGTCCCTAAAGGAGCACCTTGAAACCCCAGAGGCTCGTGAACAAGTCACTTCACCCCCACTCCCCACACCCTCAGCTGTCCCCACACCCCACAGGTTAGCTGCTGGTGGTGGGCGGGGGGGGAGGGGGGATCACAGACCTTCCCAGTGTGGGGCAGTCCTGTTCCAGACTCTGTAATATACAGGGGGATACAGGATGGAGCTTTGTGCCTCACCTGGCCCCAAGGACCTTCAGCCCCAGCCCTGCAGCCTTGCTCCAAGCCCCAATGAGTTCCTGCTTCAGCCCTATTGCCCCCTGGGACCCTTTGATTTTGGGGGGAGGGTCTGTTTCCTGAATCCTGTGGGACACTCTAGACCCAAAACCTAGTCCCCTACCTCCTCAGTCTCATCTCCACAGGCTGAGCACCCCTCCCAACACCTCTGCCCTTTTGGCCCCCTTTGCTGCTGGTGTGTGTGTGTCTTGTTCCTGCAGTCTGAGCCCCCCACCTAATCCCACTGCTGGGGGGCAAGGAGTCTGGCTCCTGAAGCCTGTGGGGCCCTCCAGCTTTGCCCCCCTTTGCTACTGGGGAGGTTGTCTGGTTCCTGCAGCCTCAGCCCCATCCCTGAAGCCCCCAACCCCTCTTTCTTGCAGCCTCCATAACCCCTTCCCCTCATCCCTGCAGTCCCCCAGATGGTGACCTCCCTCCCATCCCTACAGCCTCCCAGATCTCCTTCCCATCCCTAGAGCCTAGACACTTACCGTGTGTGTGTGTGTGTGTGTGTGTGTGTGGTCCTGTCCCCCCTGCTCCATGCGCTGGGCCCCTTCCTGGGTTTTCAGTTTAAAAAGGGAGGGGGGCTGAAACCCAGCTGGAGCATGCTCTAAGCACTGCTTGACTCTGCATGCCCTTTTTAGAGATGGCACCCTCAAGGCCGAACAGCTCTTCTGAGCATGTACAGCCCTGTGGTCACCATCTTTGAAAGGGGCATGTGGGGTCGAGCATGCTCAGAAGAGTTGCTCTGCTCGGCAGCTGCCATCTTTGAAAAGGGCACACAGATGGGGCTTTTCTTTTAATCCAGAGACCTGAGATGGGGTGGGGGGTGTACTTTCCATGAGGAAGGTCGGACCCCCCTCATGGAAAGTACATGCTACGCCTGCTACAAACCCCTTCCTTCTCCCTTCCTGTCTGCCTACAAACCCCTTCCCTCCCCCGGTGGGGATACCACGTGGGGTTGGGGGACTAGGGGGATTCTCTTTGCCCCCCCAGCCCTGTAGCTTCTCTTTCCCTCCCCCAGCCCTGTAGCTTCTCTGCCACCACCACCCCCTCCCCGCTGCACCAGCAGGGATCCAGGGATCAAAGCCTGGCTCTCTAGCAGCTGAAGCAGAGCCGTGGAAGCAGACACCCCCCTTAAAAGCCCTCAGCGCCCCCTCCCCTTTACTTACCGAAGGCTGCAGAGACCGTGAAGAGCAGTGTGGAGCTAAGGAAGGCAGTGGGAAGCAGCCTGCCTCCTTAGTATGCGGCCAGTCCCACCCCCAACCATGATGTGAGGGGGTCGGGCTGGCCGAAGCTAGTCAATGGGGGGGCTGGAGCCACCTTAGCCACCCCAGTGGATCTCCCCCTGCATTGAGGGAGCTGACATATCCATGGACGATATCATTGTTTGGGGCTCCACCAAAGCAGAACATGATTTCAGGCTTCATGAGGTCTTGGAGGCGACAAGAGCCGCAAATCTGAAGTTCAACAAAGACATACCACCTGGCGGAAAATATGTTAACTCCAATGCTAAATTGTACTGTGAATTTGTCGACTTGAAGACTGCCTTCGACTCAGGGGACAGGGAGCTATTGTGGGATAAATTGGCTACCCTGTTCATTGATAGAAGTCTTCTCATTCTTATTCGCCTTCTGCATGCGGATTCTAGTCTGGCTATTAGATTTTCTGACCAGGAACACCTGACAGATTGGCTCCTAATCTCTTCGGGGGTGAGACAGGGATGCATCCTGGCCCCTTCCTTGTTTAATTTGTTTCTAAACGACCTTATTCCCAGAATGTCCCACCCTGAATTCTTTCCACCAAAACTGGCCTCCCACGCGTTTGGATGTCTGCTCTACGCGGATGATGTGGTTATCCTATCCTAAACTAAGGTGGGATTGGATTGGCAACTGCGTGAGCTTTCAGATTACTGCAAAAGCAATAAGTTAACCATTAACTATAACAAGACCAAAATCTTTATATTTGGGAGGTCCAAGAAAATTTGTCCCTGGCATATTGATGTGCAGTCTATTGCCCAGGTTCAATCATATAAGTATTTGGGCCTCCTGTTTCACTCTTCACTTGGTTGGTCCCACCATCGGGACTTGGGGTTTGACAAAGTTAAGGGTATGGTGGCGGCAATTTCCCGTCTGTTTCATAAGAAAGGGCATGGTAGTTTTGTCCACGCCTTAAGGTACTAAGGTTCGAGCACCAGCTTCTTTATGGGGGGGGGAGCGCATTTGGGGTATTAATTTCCCTGCTGCACTTAACACTCTTCAGGCCAAATTGTATAGGTCCCTGCTTCATATACCCAATGGGACCCCGCTAGCTGCCATTAGATCTGAATTTGGGCAGCTTGCTTGGAGCAAGGTTGCATGGAGTCAAGCAGTGCAACTGTGGCTTCGTCTTTACCAAGGCAAACAGCGGGGCTCTTGGCCTTAATTGGCCTGGATTCTTTTGTCTCATCTCGGACCAAGTTGGTGGTAAACCAAGTTGCCAGCTGGGGCCTTTCGATTGAACACCTACAAAGGGTCCAGTTCGCCACAGCTCAAAGGGAGGCCTTGGCCAGGGTCAAGGATATTGGACATCAGGAGGACCGAGCAGCTATCGGGGCCTTTGTCTCGTTGGCCCACTAAAAATATGTGGCCCCAAATCTTGGGGCCATGGCCCCTTATTTGGCTTCTACATATTCTGTTAGGAGACTTTCTCTTTTTTGGTGCCCGACTCAATGTTTTACCTACCTGCTTACCTGAGGGCCATTTTGCTGGTATTTCCCTTGGGGACAGGCTTTGCCCGTTTGACCATTTAGAAATCGAAACAGTGACCCATGTTTTATTTTTTTTGCCAGTTATATAGTGTACCCCACGCACAGTTTTTGTCACCATATTTGGTCAAGTTTCCTGGCAGATCGCCTTCAGAATTATTATGTATATTTCTTGCTGATACCAATCATAACCTATCGGGCGCAGTGTCGGCCTTTTTAGTGCAGGCATTTGCTTGAAAGGATAGGTTTTCGAAGTTCCTTCTGGTAGCCAGCATAGCAACTGCGATTGTAGACAATGTGGAACTGTGTAGATTTGAGCAGGACTGTATCTAAGGGACGGTCCAGTCAATTTTTAGAAGTTATGTCTGTATGTTTGCCTTTCATTTTAGTGTTAGGATATATTGTCCTTTTGTTTGTTTTTATCTCACTTGTGGCCATTACTATTGATGTTGTATTTGTTTGTATTTGTATGTGTTTTGTGCTATGCAATGACCTTATGGCCATGCAAATAAAATTTACATTACATTACAAAGACATACTGGAACTGACTTTTTTGGGGGAAGTTATCTCCCCTGAGGGAGGTTGCTGCCCCTGCACCTTCGGTAGTGGTGGATGACTCCTTGGATGAGGAGCAAGTGGCGGGCAAAAGAGGTGCTGCCAGGTTTGTAAACTTTTTTTTTTACCTTGAGGACAAGAAAGGCTCTATCCATTAGAACGAGCTCACTGGCGTGTGGGTGGGTGGTGAGCATCAGTCAGGCACAAACAGTGGGCATCAGTGGGTGGCAGCAGATGTCTGCCACAGAGAGAGAGGGTACTGTAGTGTGGGGGGCTCTTTCAGCATTCAGGCATGAGCACAAGCAGCACCCCCACCCAAACATGTGCCAGGCTAGCAAGGGTCTCCACTCTCCAATTGCCATCCCTACACACATACACCCCAAATAAGGGCAGGATTTGCACATGCCAGTCAGGTTCTCTCCATTGCCATCCCTAGCACCCAAAGAAGGGCAGGATTTGCAGGTGCCAGCCAGTGGCTTTCCATTTCCTATCCCTAGTGCCCCAAAGAGGGCAGAATTTGCACATGCCAGCCAGGGTTTTTCCAGTTGCAATCCCTAGTGCCCCAAAGAGGGCAGGATTTGCACGTGCCAGCCAGGGTCTCTCCATTACCATCCCTAGCACCCAAAGAAGGGCAGGATTTGCACATGCCAGGGTCTCTCCATTTGCCCTCCCTAGCATCCCCTAGCACCCCAAGGAGGGCAGGATTTGCACGTGCCAGCCAGGGTCACATCTCCCGTTGCCATCCCTAGCACCCCAAGGAGGGAGGACTAGAGGCATCATCATAAATGCATGATATTACTTAGGTGATATTTATGTGTTCCTGTTTCAGAGAGGAATCGGATGCCAATGCTGGTGCCACACCATGCAGGACACCCAGGCAGAGGTCGCCAGTGCCACCCTTAGACAGTCGGCAGACAAGGTCAAATGTCTGGAGGTTTTATGAAAAGGGTGATGGAATCGCCATCTGCAAGGTAAGGCACAGTGGCTGGAACAACAGGGAATAGATTGCACTATGACCTGCTAGGAATGGAAGTCCCCTGCAGAGAGAGATTGGCCACCCATTCCACCCACTTGTGAAGACAGAATGCAGGCAGTGCTTGACAGACCATTGGTCTGACACAGTATGGCATTTCTTATGTTCCTATCTTTTTATGCTCTTTAGACCTGCCACAAACAGTTCAGACTGCAGTGTGAGGGGACCACATTGGGGATCATTGCCCACGTGGAAAATCAGCATGGCAGGAGAGTGAGGCAGCAGCACGACTCCGGCCTTGCCTGGGTGAAACATCAGCTGCCGTGCCAGATGAGACAGCATCGATGGCCTTCCCCTTCCCCCTCCTCCAGCTCCACTGAGGAGGTCATCATGGAGGAGTCATCTGCAGTAAGGGCTTTTGGGGCCCAAGTGGAGAGGCCCACCAGGGACTGCATGGACAGCCTGAAAAATATGCAGGACCAAATGATGGAACACTTTAAGGAACTGGAGATATGGGAATGTCAGGTCAAGGCATACTCCCAGTACTTCCAGATGGTGATCAAAAGCGTGGAGCTCCACCGGCAATCGGTCACAAAGTGGCAGAAGGCCATGTCAGGGGCCGTTCAATTTCAAAGGACAAAGTCTACCAAATGCCACAGGACGTGCCCGCCCCCAGGGCTTATGAACCCATATTTCCTTACCCCCATGTTCCGGGGGACAAGTTTTATAATGTTGTTCTTCTTGTTGTTGTTGATTTGTTAACAAATGTTATATTTGTTATAGTTATGAGCTTTGTTTGAACTGTCCAATTTTTCTTTTATCCCTCTGTGCTGAAGTTCAGACTGGCAGGTGGCAGAATCTCATACAGCTTGTCGATCCCTACCAGCAGCATCTGGCTGGCTCCACATGTAGCATAGTTAAGGTATTAACCCAAAGATGTGCCATGCCAGGCAGCAGCAGGGTCTCAACTTGCAGACAGCCCCCAGGAGGGGTAGGGCTTGTGTATTTATGGGTGTGCCAGAGAGAAAGAGAGACAGGCTCATTGGCAGCGAGCATCAGGCAGCGGGAGGTGGTGGTCTGAGGGGCTTTTATTTCCAGCAGCTTCAGCAGGCACCCATGGGTGGATGAGGAGGAATTGTCTGTTGGGGGGGCAGGTTGGCATGTGGGCACCGGGCTTCTGGATGCAGTGGAATGGAATGCAGCCCCCAGTGGCTGGAATAATGGTCCCAGAATCTAATTGATGGTTCCTAGGATGGGCGGGCATGACTGATTCAGGTACAATGGAATGACAGTCTGTGTGAGTTTAATAATTATGTCCCTAGAATTAGTGCATGGTTGGGCAAACTTCATTCAATCAAGCGATACATAGTAGCAGTAGGCACAGGAATGCTCACAGGCAGGCAGGCAGGCAGGTAGGCAGGCAGGCAGGCACATATAATAAGTTGTGTTATACTGATATATTCCATCTGATTCTGGTAGGTTTGCTGCTGGATGTGGGCAATGACCAATGGGCATTGATTGGGTGCATGAGCACAGATGGGAGTTCTTCCTGGTTCTGGCAGGTGGCAGCTTGAGCTGCATACACCTACCCCTAACCCTCCACCCCCGATCTCTCTCGTTCTAGCCGGGAGCCTTTCTCTCTCTCTCTCTCTCTCCCTCTATCCCTCTCTCTCTCTCTCCCTCTCTCCCTCTCTCTCTCTCTCTCTCTCTCACACACACACACACACACACACACACACACACACACTGACCAAAAAGTGCCAGTGACAGCATGGGTGGGATCGTGTCTGTCTCTCCTTCTAGCAGTGGGGAGACTTTCTATCTCTTATTTCTCTCTCTCTCTCTCTTGGCATGAACAGCTGGTTGTCTAAATAAAAGGTGTAATGACAGTGCCCCATGAGTGGAATGACAGGGCACAAGAAGCCTGAGGGTGGGTCTGGGTTGGGGTGAGAGTGTCAGCTTCTAGATATTGGACACAGCCCTCCCTGCCAGTAACATAGGGCCCAAAACCCTGGTGGCGGGTCCTGGGCCTGGAGTGGCTGTTTCTTGATGCCATGGCACAGACAGAATATAGGCCTGGCCTGGGGGCCATTGGCACTAGCATCACCAGACATTGGTTGCCAGGGTACAGAACCCTTGTCAAAGACAGCATATATGCTTGGGGGCCATTGGAACAAGCATCACCAGACATTGGTGGCCAGGGTACAGAACCCTTGCCACAGACAGCATATAGGCCTGGGGGCCTTTGGCACTAGCAGCAGCAGACATTGGTGGCCAGGGTACAGAACCCTTGGAACAGACAGCATATAGGACTGGGGGCCATTGGCACCAGCATCACCAGACTTTGGTGGCCAGGGTACAGAACTCTTGGCACAGACAGCATATAGGTCTGGGGGCCATTGGCACCATCATCACCAGACATTGGTTGCCAGGGTACAGAACCCTTGGCATAGACAGCGTATAGGCCTGGGGGCCATTGGCATTAGCAGCAGCAGACATTGATGGCCAGGGTACAGAACCCTTGCCACAGACAGCGTATAGGCCTGGGGGCCATTGGCACCAGCATACATTGGTTGCCAGGGTACAGAACCCTTGGCGCAGACAGCATATAGGCCTGCGGACCATTGGCACTAGGAGTAGCAGACACTGTTTTCCAGAGCAGGCAGTCAGGCGGCTTGGCATGAGTGGCAGTCAGTCAGTCTAAGGCAGGGTTTGAGCTTTGCAACCTGGGCAGGCAGGCAGTCAGGCAGAGTGGCATGAGAGGCAGTAGGGTAGGCAGGCCTGGGCAGACTTTGAGCTAGGCAACCTAGGTGGGCAGACAGGCACCTTGGCATGGGAGGTAGCAAGGCGGACTGAGGCATGCTTTGAGCTTGGTGGCAAGCTGGGCGGGCAGACAGGCAGTGTGGCATGAGAAGCAGTAGGGCAGGCAGACTGGGACTTTGTCAGCAGGGCACTCAGATAGGCTAGCAAAGACTGTACAGGGTGAGAGAGGGAGAGCCAGTCAGTGTCACAAAGGTGGGCCGAGATCGTGTAGCCATAGGCCAGCAGGCAGGGTTACAGTTTATTTACCAATGCCACCCTGCATCATGAGGTCAGTCAGATAAGGTGGCTGAGACCATCTAGTATGAGAGAAAAAGAGAGAGAGAGAGAGGCAGGGTGGGTGCCAGGCATTGAGAGGGAGGGACAGAACCTCAGCAGCACAGGAGCAGTAGCCCTAGCCCATATTGAGGAGGAGGAGGAGCCACATCCCAAGACTGCCCCTGGCATGGGATAGTGTGTGCCACTGCACCATCACTCCTTGTCCGGCAAGCTCGGGAAATACCAGCAGCAGAAGGTTAACCTTAAGGAACAACAATTGCTCCACCAACTTGGCCCCCAGTCTCAGGTGGTGCGGGGAGCAAATGTCCCCCGTCAAAGAGAAAACCCGCTCACTGGGGACACTGGTTGGTGGGCAGGACAGGATACCCTTGGACACTTTCGACAGGGTCAGCCACATGTTGGCCTTGCCAGCCCAGTAGGCCAAGGGATCGCTGCTGGGATCAATGCATAGCTCCTCCTCCAGGTAGGTCTCCACTGCTGCTGAG
>QEPC01002493.1:232293-254068 GCA_003113815.1 Sphenodon punctatus
ATCTATCTATCTATCTATCTATCTATCTATCTATCTATCTATCTGTCCAATATTACACAGGGATGGGGGGAAAATACAGACAGCTGACAAAAAACAACATGGTGAGGGGCACAAAACTGAAATGAAACCTAAACCTAAACCTAATCCTACTCTAAATAAATCCAAAAACAGGGGAAAGAAATCAGGAAGGGAGGAAGAGGGGAGGATTCAATGGAGGGTAGGGAGAAAGAACACAGGGAGGGTTAAAAAATAAAAAAACCCACCAAAATCTATCTAATCAAATCTAAATAAATGAAAGTAGGAAGGTAAATGTGTGGGATGCATGAAATAGGAGGAGGAGGGCAATGGATTAGGAATAGGAATAGGAAGGAACACAAACTGCTGGGAGATGGAGACTTATGAAAACGCCTGCTGTCAGGAACAGTGGCTAGCTCAGAAGGTGTTGGAAGGGGGGAGGGCAATGACTTTTGTTACTTGCTGCGCCCGCCTTACCACAAGCCCCATTGGCTCTGTGCAGCCTAGCCCCATGTCCCCCATGTCCAATCGCAGACTGCAAAGCCAGTGGTCTGAGGAAAAAAAGGATGGTGACTGGGCAGGCTGGCTGCTACTCCAGGCCTCTCCACTCCTGGTGCCAAGAAGTCTGCTCCTCAGCTGCCCCCCTCTCCCAGTCTCATTTTTGCAGCCCAAACTCATCCAAACTCACCCGAACGATACCAAACTGTTCGGTCATTTCTCAGTTCAGATCAAGTTCGGTTCAGTTCGGGTTTGGGTTCGGGTTCAGTCATTTGGTTCGATCGTCCGAACGGACCGAGTTCGGTCCTAACTCCGATCTTATGAACCGCGTTCGCACATCCCTAATAAGTATAGGTAGTATATGGGGAATACGTCTTACACAGAATAGCTGTTTGAGCTGATTTCAATGTAAATAACTGGCAGGGTCAATCACTTCTTCTGTTCCTGATTATGTACCAACCATTAGTTGTGCAGTTCAAACAAAACCATAAGTAATCACTAGCGATGAAGAAAGTTGTCCTGAAAAATAATTGTCTGAGGGTCTCACAGCAATTATAAGAGTCATGAGAATCTTGTTTTTCATTTCCATCAAATAAGTTTCTAGCCCTCGTGGCATGATAACGTGACTGTCAATGGATGTTTTCAGACAAGACACTCTGCACCCACTCCCCACCCACCATCCATGTTGAAGGATTGCCCTATGGGTGCACTGAAACATGTATAGTGGGTGAACTCCAACAGTGAAGCAGTGATGTTGAGGGGCTCAAGAAGCCCACAACAGCCCCGCTTTGCCCCTCCGGAACCCCACATTTGCAGGTATACACAAGGAGAAACCAAACGAACCAAACAGGCATCGGTTATTATCCATAATGCCATTTTCAGTTGGGTAGTGTAGATTTGACATGTATCAGGATGTTTACAAATCTAATGACCTAGACTCATAGAATTTTAGAGCTGAAAGGGATCTTGAAGATCATCTAGTCAACTCCCTACTTGGATGCAGGACATCTACAGCTACAGACACACATGTTGGTAGTGTTTTAATTAGTTACACCAGATGTCACGCACAGAGTGTTATGATGAGGTAGACTAAACAGAAGTATTACTGGATCCTACTGCATCAGATTGAAGAAAATCGTATGGGTGTACAGAAGATGCTTGACTTTAATCACTTTTTTTGCCCTCCCCCACCCCCTTACCTCTGTGCCATAATTCTTTCTCCTCCTGCTGGCCCCCACCTACTGCCTCCATCACAGGTCAGTGATTATGTCTTGTGAGTCTGGGTGGGGAGTAGCTTAGGAGTTTGTTAGTGTAAATTTGTACATGTGTCTGTGTGTGATTGCGTGTTTGAGGGGGAAAGAGGGGACTCCTGGCCTGAAGCAGGGAGCTGCCAATAGGGGTGTGCATTTCATATCATTTTAATTAGTTACAAAAACAAATTGAGCCCCATTCGTTTTTGTACTTGCCTCCAAGTCCAAGAAACGTGGTTGGTAGCCTACAAGAGGCTTGCTCAGCAAAATTGGTTGGGAGCCCAGTGAAGGGGCTTGCCCCCATTGTTGAAGAGCTTGTAACAATTTAAATTAGCAAATGCAAAGCCTAGCACTCCAAAAAGGAGGCTGAATTACCCGTGTGTGTATGTGTAAGGAGTGGGTTGGGAAGGCAGAGAGGCTGAGAAAAACCAGTTGGTAAGGCCCTGTTGGCATCAAGTGATAGGGTCTTTTGGGAGGTGACGAGGGAATTGTCAGAGTCTCTGAAAATTCAGGGTGGGCACATAGAAAAGACAATCAAGTCTAAAGCATTGGGAACTTTTTTGTCTAAAGATGGAGATGTGAGATGGTCCTCCCCAAAAGGCAACACACCATTCTAGAGATTACTTTTTAAGAACATAATAACATAAGTAGTGCCATGCTGGGTCCATCGAGCCCACCATCCTGTCTCTGACAGTGGCCAATCTCAGTTGCTTGGGAGAAGTACCCAACAGGTGTCAATGTACAATTCATTGTTCACTCCCAGCTCCAGACAGTAAGAAGTCACGTCCCCTATATCTGCATGGATAATAGTCATTAATGGACATTGTCTCCAAGAACTTATCCAATCCAGTTATACTGGTGGCCTTGACCCCATCCTCTAGCAACAAATTCTACAAGTTAATTGTGCACTGAGAAAAACAATACTGATTTTTGAAACCAAACAAACAAAAAAGAGCTCATGGATATCCTGGAACAACTTTTATAGAAAGTTCAACCTCCCTTTAAACTTTGTAATGTTGTTTTTGTTTTCTCTTTCTCAGCTCTTGGTTCCCGAGATATAAACACTTGAAGGGGATATTTTGACATCACCTTTACTGTATAGCTGCGCTACCTTGCAGCTATAATAATTTAATGGTGAATGGTTAAGATGGTGAAGTGTGAGTGCCTGGAGTTATTTAGAACATTGCTTGTTCACTTACAATGAAAAATGGAAGAGCAGAAAAAGAATGGTTTTGTTTAGTGTTCCTGTCGGTAAAAGAGTCATTAAAAAATTCAAAGGAAGTATGATAGATTTTATACTTATTCACTACCAAAAAATATAATCATGAAATTGTTTTCACCTGCTGAAATGAGGGCTTGGAGATTTAAGAAGTAGTCAGAACACAAGGTTTTTCAGTAAATCAACCTCCTTGAATGATCTACCTACATTTGTTCTGACTTACATTGCTTTAAAAACAAATCTTTGAAACAGAGAAAGAGGAAGTGAAAATTCAGTTGGTTTCACTGGGACTACTTTGGAATAAGTGATTTAAGTGTTGCAGACAAATGGTGCAAATCTCATTTGTCCAGGTTTTTAGGATTCTTTTGTAGATGTATTCAACACCCAACTGGACAAGTATCTGTCTTCAATGCTGTATGAAGAGGACATCCTGCCTTGGAGCATAGATGACCCCTGAGGCCCTTTCAGAACTTTGATTCATAAGGAGATTGGTTGTTCTGTTCACATACAAGTTGCATGCTAAAGTACCATATTAGGCTTAAGAGGGTGACAAACACCCAGTCACAATAGGTGGTTACCTTAACTATGGGGGAAATCAACCCTGTGGAACTTCTATAGTGTCATCCTTTGGTGGAACAGCATGAACAAACATTTATACTGTTCTGTGTTTATGATTCCACCCTATGGACTCTGACCAACAGAGGAAGTCCATCAGGTGACAGCACAAAAAGGTGAATCCCCAAAACCCAGCTATTAAACCTGATAAGTAGGGCTGCAACGAATATGTGATCTGAGTACTCACAAGGATTTCCGAGCTCCCGAGTACTGGGACCAGGTCCTCAGTCAGAACTCAGACCTTTTTCCAAGGACCATAGAAATCAGAACCCTGGAACTCTGGACCTTGGAAATCCTCAAAAAGAAATAAAGTATCCCCCCTGTGCCCCAGCTGGGCACATCTTGGCAAAGTTGAACCCACAGCCAAAATACAGTGCCCTAAAAAACAGACTAGCAAAAACTGTGCAATCACAAGACAAACACCAACGATTAACAATCACAAGACAAACCCCAAAAGCACAATAACGAAAAGTCAAACGCCAGTACCCACAGAATGGCCTAGCAGCAGTGCACTCACTTTAAAATAATTATGCCAGCCCATTATGCATAATACCTACAAGAAACTAGACATGTACCCCTCCAAAAAAAACTTCCATTGCTCTATTATGCCCACCTATGCAAGGCAAGCTCCCACCCCACACACGATAAGTTAACCAGAAAGAAAGTATCCCCCTGCGCCCCAGCTGGGCACATCTTGGCAAGTTGAACCCACATTAAAATTACAGTGGCCACAAAAAACCACAGCAAAAGTGATCCTTCTCTGGCCTCCATGGTGCCAACAAGCAGTGCAAGCAGCATCCACTTTAAAATATATTAAGCATGGTGGCACTGGCTAGTAACCCCCAGCATTGTCCCTATGGACAGAAGTGGAGCAAGGTGGATCCCTCTAGTCTCTATAGTGCCAAGCAGCATTCACTTATTTTTTTAAAAAGGCATTGTGGCTATTGGCTAAGTAACCCCCAGCACTGCCCCTATGTACAGGACAGAATAGGGAAGGACAGGCACCCCTCCCACCCCAGCCAAAATACTTACAGATCAGCAGTCTAGCACACAGTGAAATTCACCAAAGAGAATGGAAAATAGCCATACAGCCATTTTTATTTTACCTCTGCCAGCCAATCAAAACATGTCTCATGGCTTGTCTATCACTCCCCTGTCCCCTCCCATACCCCCCTGCCTACCAAAAATGGCACTAAGTTTTGTTTCCTAGCTCAGAGAAGCTATGGTCAACTGTCTGGGTCACTCTGATCACGTGCGCAATGGCGCCTCAATCACTCCGAGTTTCCGAGTACCAGCCTTAGTCGTAGGAACTCAGAAATTCAGAACTGAGTGTCATGATCTCTGGTGAATTTCGAACAAAACTGAGTACCGAGTTTCAGCTCTACTGATAAGGCAAAGTTCCCAGCTGGTGAAATTGGCAAGTGTTCAAACAGCAAGATAAAATTCCCAGCTAGTGAAGTTGACAAAGTAAAACACCGGTGGTAAAAATTGATTGGTAAAAGCTCTGCTGGTGAAACTGACTGGCCAAAACCTCTCTGGAATGGCAGTGAACAGCCATTCATTGTATGCCATATTTTCAGCTGCTCCATAGGTCTCCTGATGAGTTTCCCAGATTTTTTTCTGCCAGAAAAGTCCCGTAAATCCTTGTTTCCTCTGTGACTATATCCTGGGTTTGCTTGAACAAACGTAACATTTGCCCTATATTAGGCAGCTGGAACAGTGGCAAGTGTTAGTAGATAAACACCCAATAAGTGCCATTGTTGTTATCGTTATCGTTAGCGTTAGCGTTAGTGTTATCGTTATTGTTAGCAAGCATTTATATAGCGCAAGCAATGTACCTGGCACTTTATACATTCATTAAATAGACACTGTCCCTGCCCTAGGGCTTACAATCTGAGAGACTGGGAAAGGGGGGGATGACAAAGGAAGGGGAACAGGGAGAGACAAGGAGTGTAACATACACGAAGATGCGAGGTCCCAGGTGCATGTGCTTGGCTTGGTTACATCTAGAATGATGGCTGGTTGGTCCATGTGGTGAGGATATGAGTACACAGACCTTAGGTAACAGATTGTACTGTATGGAGGGTATCAGCAGGAGTTAGGTGAGGGGATCGAGTAGTTGGGTAGGGCAGTGTGGAAGAGGTGGGTCTTGAGGAGGGATTTGAAGGTACTAAGGGAGGGGGTGAGGTGAATGTGGGTAGGGAGGTAGTTCCAGGCATGGGGGGCAGCTAGGGAGAAGGTACAAAGGCAGTTAGGGGAGCAGGGGAGTCATGGGAGGGCAAGAGAGGGGAGAGACGAGGAGCAGAGTTCACGGACTGGAGTTCAGAGGGAAATTAGCGCAGAGAGGTAGTGGGGAGCAAGGTTGTGAAGAGCTTTATAGGTGAATACTAGGATCTTGTTCAGGATTCATTCAGGAAGGGGGAGCCAGTGAAGAGAGGAGAGGAGGGGCTGCACGTGGTCAAAACAATGGGCCAGGTGGATTACCCTGGCAGAAGTGTTTTGGATGGAGATACGGGGAGAAAGGTGAGAGCGGGGGAGGTCAGTGAGAAGGAAGTTACAGTAATTGAGGCAAGAGATGACCAGGGCATGAAGAAGTGTTTTGGCAGAGGAGACAGAGAGAAAAGGGCAAATCTTAGCAATGTTATGGAGGAAGAAGTTACAGGATTTGGCAACAGAGTCAATGTAGGGTTTAAACCAAAGTGGTGAGTCAAAGATGAAGCTACAGGCTTGGGGGACAGGAAGGATTGGTGACCCCATCGATGAGGATCGACAGGGAAGAGGGAGAGGACGGATGAGGGGGGAAGATAAGGAGTCCAGTTTTAGCCATGTTGAGTTTGAACTGACGTTGAGACATCCAGGTAGAGATGTCAGAGAGACAGCTGGTGAGGCCAGCTTGAATAGATGGAGAGAGAGAGAGAGAGAGAGGGAGTAGAGAGATAGAGTTGAGTGTCATCAGTGTAGAGGTGATATTGGAAGCCATGGGAGGCAATGAGTTTGCCAAGGGACAGGGTGTTGATAGAGAAAAGGACAGGGCCAAGGACAGAGCCTTGGAGAACACCAGCTGAGAGTGGAAGGGAGGAGGAGGTGGACTTGGCAAGAGACACATTGAAGGAGTGGTCAGAGAGGTAGGAGGAGAACCAGTCGAGGATGGAGCTACGGAAGCCAAGGGAGTGAAGTGAATCCAGCAACAGTGAGTGGTCAACAGTATCAAAGGCAGCAGAGAGGTCAAGGAGGACAAGAATAGAATAGAGGCAATTAGATGTAGTCACAAGAAGATCATTGGTGATCTTAGCGAGAGCAATTTCAGTAGAGTGAAGGGGGTGAAAGCCAGATTGGAGGGGTTCAAGGAAGGAATTGGCAGAGAGGAACTCGAGGCAGCGGAAGTAGACAATATGTTCAAGAAGCTTGGAAACTAAAGGAAGGAGTGAGACAGGACAGTAGCTAGAAGGGTCAGAGGGGTCAAGAGTGGACTTTTTGAGGATAGGTGAGACAGTGGCATGCTTGAAGGTGGATGGGAAGGAGCCAGTAGAGAGGGAGAGGTTGATGATGTGCAGGAGGGAAGGGGCAACAGTGGAAGCTATGGTGGTCAGGAGGCGGGAGGGGATGGGGTCAAAGGGGCAAGTAGAAGGGTTGGAGAAGGAGAGCAGGGAGGAGATTTACTCAAGGGAGGTGGGAGGGAAGGAGGACAGAAGAGAAGGAGGGGGAGGAGGGAGAGAGGAGGGAGTAGGAAGAGGAGAGGAGTGGGAAGCGATGTCGAGGCAGATCTTGTCTATCTTGGAAGTGAAAAAGGAAGCAAAATCCTGAGCAAAAAGGGAAGAGGAGGACAGGGGGGCTTGAGGAGGGAGTCAAGGAAGGAGAACAGGCGGTGAGGATCCCGAGAACAGGACTCAATGCGGGACTCGTTACTCAGTATAGCCGTGGACTGTTTGAAGAAAGGGAGCACCAACACATTTCTAAACCTGGGGCATACTTACATGTGCTCAGACAACATGTAAGTGCTCTCCACATAGCAGAGTTGTTCTGGGAGTTCACTGCTTGTGTAAAGGATGGATAAAGAATGGTGTTTTTAGATGGACAGCTACCCCAGTGCTGGTTGCACCACCCCACTTCACCCCTGGGTTGGCCAATCCATTTAAAAGCACCCCACCAGATGTGGAAGCGGAGCAGGGGTTATCACAGCACAGGGGCTGCAAAAGCGGAGGTGGGACTGCTCTGAAGGTTGCCTCTCATTCTGCCGCATCTCCAAATTACACTCTTTCCCTGAGAGCCAGGAGCACTTTGCTCCTGCTGCACACATACAACGTCTCCCATAGATAAATATAATAATAAATGTTACACAGGGTGCAAAACACTAGATACCCCCCTCCCCGCTGCTGCACTTCTACCTCCATCTCTCTATTTAACCTTCCCCTTATCTTACATTCATGATGGGTGGGTAATGGGTGGGTAGGTGCTTCTCTAAAAACACCCTACATCACCAGGCTGGTGCGGGAAGGGAGATTCAATAAAATGTATGGGAGACTCCTCAAATGCTATGGGGAGGAACTGCACCCCTGGTTGGTATGAACATTTGAGGGGCATGAACATATATGTGAACATATATGAGCATACATATGAATATATATGAACATATATGTGGGGCATGAACATATGACATGAAAATAACTGGCATAAACATATGTGAACATATGAACAGTGTAACATATCTTACAGTGTGGGAGATTCTACTAGGCCTGAATACAAAACAGGCCACTTGACATGTTAAAACGTAGTATTGTTAAAAACTAAGCTTCAGAGACAAAAATAGTATATAAATATATCTGCCTATTAGTGCAATATAGAGTTATAGTCTGTGGGCTGCTATTTGATTAAGACATACAAGTTGCATTCTCTGAACTGAAGATGAAACCACTATCCATGGAAATAAATTATATCTGTTGAGTTTCTAGAAAGTTTCTAGTGATACATTTTGTGAAGCAAATCTTAGTACCCTGTCACTTTCAATACTTTTCTGAGAGTGGTCTTCATATAATTTTTAAAAAATTGACCTGACTATAATGTCATTAAAATTTTCCATAGGACTACTTCAGAGTAAGTGGTTTCAGAAGCTCAGTTTTTGAATGGCTTCTTTTCATGTTACTAAACTTAGATCTTCTCTACAGCATGTGATTTCAAAATATTTAGTTAAGTTCCTAGATTTTGGGCCATCTATAAACTAATTGGCTTGCTATGTATTAGGGGTGGGTCTCCAGGCCGATTATCGGTGTTGGTATCTATTGGTGTCGGCTCCTCTGTGTTTCAGATCCTGTACTGGTATCGGTTAGGGAAGGGACTTTCAGTTTCAGTTAGGGATGGAACTTTCAGTTTTGCCAGCTAGGGTGCCAGTTCTGCTGCCGGTGGGTCTCCTCCACTGCCAGTGGGAGATGGCTCCACTGCCAGGCCTGGCTGCCCGGCAGTGGAACTGACTCTCGCTGGCAGCAGAAGAAACCAAGCCAACAGCAGCAGAGTCAGCTCCTCTGCCGGGCAGCCAAGTCTTCTTCTTCCTTTCTTCTTTTCTTCTAATCTTCTTTCTTCTTCTTTTCTTCTGGGATCACCGGCAGCGGAACTGACACCCCAGCCGGCGGTGGCCATCACCCCCCACCCTCTACCGGGATCCGGGACCTCAGGTAAGATCCTTTACAGGCCCCAGGGAGGGGTCTAACGCCGGGCCCTGTTGGGTAGGGGTTTTAGGGTAATAGATCCCCACCCTCTGAGGCCAGGAGTGGGGTGGGTGCCTGTGGCTTTCCTGAGAGTCGCGGTTCATCCCATTTAAGTCAATGGGGAGAATTTACCATTGACTTCAATTAGGAAGATTTGAGATCCAATAATTGGGCACCGAGAAGCCCCAATTCTCAGATCTCTAAGTTTTAAACCAAGAATGGCATCATTGGCCACTCTCGGTTTAAACTGAAACAGAAAGTCTCATCCCTACTATTTATGCACCAAAAAAGAGTCAATATCTTGCAAGGAAAGATAAGTAACTTATCTAGGAAACCACATCGCCATCAGAAGAACTTGCAACACAATCCTTGCAGTAGGGATGTGTGAACGCGATTCAGATGTTCGGAGTTAGGACCGAACTCAGTCCATTCTAATGATTGAACCAAATGTCCAAACCGAACTTAAAAATGACCGAACAGTTTGGTTGCGTTTGGGTGAGTTCGGATGAGTTCGGGGTGGGAAAAACATGACTGGAAGGCCCAGGAATGGGGAGGCAGCATAGGAGCAGACTTCCTGGTACCAGAGGTGGAGACCAGGGGTGGTCTCAGGGCCAAATGATACCAATACCGAAAATAAAATCTTCGAAATTGGTATCGATATCAGTACCGATAGCGATATTCCGAATGTTCGGCCAAACCGAACTCCGTCGAACTGAATGACCGAACCTGAATTCGGTTTTCGAACCGAATGACCGAACGGCTGGACATCCGATCTGCGTTTTATTCACACATTCCTACCTTGCAGTAAATGGGACTTGTGCCAGGGGTGTCAGTGCTGGTGCTAGCTGCTAGCTTGGAGGATTGTGCTATGCTATCACTCTCAAAAGTGGAGTCTCTAGACTCCATGAGAGCCAGCGTAGCCTAATGGGAAGGTAGTTGCCTTTGGGAAACCAGAGTTCAAATCCCATCTTGACCACAACGTCACTGGGTGGTCTTGGCCACTATTTCAGTCTCAGTTCCCAGGTGTAAAATGAGAATATACTAAGGGTGGGTATGAGAATGAGCTAGACAAGAATTGTAAAGCATTTGGAATGCTGAAAATAGAAATTATAAATAAAAGCATCACAAAGAAATAGTTTAATTTAAAACAACTGTCAATAATTCCACCTTTTTAGCTTTGTTTCCCCTTAACATGCCATTTTATTAGTTATAATTTTTAATTCTTAAAAAAATAATCCTCATATTAAACGCTATGGAATACCCACAGCCAGCACAATACAATGACAATCAGTGATGAAAGGTACAGTCTTCCTGATTCTTAAGAAGCAGCAGAGTTGCTCTTATGCTGTGACATTACAAAACACCTGAAACAGAAACAGCTCATGTCAAGTGACTGTCAATCTCTCTTTTGTATTCGAAATGTGAGCAGGTGGATCTGCATCTTCTTCTGGAATACACTCATCCTCTCACTGACATGTAAATATCAGTGAATGAGTAACTTCATTGTGCCTTTGTGGAGGAAAGTAGCAATGTATGAAGCAGCAAATGTAAGTTATGAACATACACATTGTTGAAGTGTTTGGGATGTACTAGGGTGCAAATAAAACATGAAAAGGTAATTACAGGATCGTTATCAATCAATAGCAACTGTATATATTCAGCGTCAGTTCTCCTTGGATAATTTCTCGAAATGGAAGCCAAAATTTTGGCCAGCCTCTATATACCAAGGGCGATTGAACAGCATATGCTTTGATTTATAAGCAGAATATTTGTATATTTTAATTTATTAGAAATCAAACAGGCCAGCCCACCTGATGGCTTTCATCTATTCCCCAGTGAGGTAGCATCTTTAGAATGGCATATAACCCAGAAGAGTTATGTTGCCAATATACCAGGTTTCTTAAATTAATACAATATCAAAATTTGTTGGATAGGCCCTTAGCTCCTTATTGGCCATCTTCCCTTTCCACCCGGCTATATTCCAAAAGAGGATAACTAACTACTGATTCCATTTGGGCCCTAGAGGCTAGTCACTCCTTTCATCTATTTACCATTGCATGAGTTATTTGCCATAGTATAAGGGGAAATTTGTTTATATTTTCTCCTTCACTCAAAGAGGTTTCTCTCTGCGGCAGTGGAGGATTACTGGGGGTACTTTTCAATTGAGACTTATCCTGAGCAAAATTCTGGGACGGGTTTCCAATCTCCCCCGCCACCCCCCAAACACCAGCACTTGAGAGGCTGCTTCATCCTTTTTGCTGATATTAAGAGTATGAAAAGAATTTTCTTGCAACTGGAACCAAGATATTGATTGACTGACTTCCAGGGAGGCCTCAATAGCTTCTAATAGGGGAGTGCTGTTACCCATTTCAAAATAATCCAGAAGTCTATATTTTTCCCAGTTATAAGTGGTGGTTATTGGATTACTTGTGCCTGGATTCCTAGTATAAATCCTAGCTGTCTCTTTCATACCATCCACCACAATACCGCTAGACTAACTCTACTCGGTTTCACCAATCCAACACCAGGCTCAATGGGAATACTTCCGTTCCTAGTGTACCCTGCATGGCAGTTGTATTCTTATGCAATTTGTTAAGTAATGCTAGAAGTCCAGCCTGTTCTGTCTGGGATATCTGCAGAAAAGGATTCAAAAAATCCTTTTCTTGGGCATCAGCTGGATCAGATTTTTGTCCAGAAACCAGATCCTCCCTTATTTGATTAGCCCTAGCACCTGATAATATTGTGGACTTTGTCAATGTCTCCCCATCACCAACTCCCTGTAAACACTGGGTAGTAGGAATAACATTCTCTACAAACTCCATAACATCATCTAGGGCAATGACAGGGCAACATCCCTATTCTGTCTCTACACTGTGGCTCAAAATTTATAGAATAATCTCACCTTTGTTCACTTCCAACTGTCTGTGCAAGAGACAGTCTCTGAGACATATGCCTTGTAGGCATAACATTTGAAAATACTTTTGCTGGAAATACATCCCCCAATCTAAGAGAACAACTCACTCTTAAAATTCAAGGAGTTAGCTCAGGGTTATTGAAAGTCTTTACCCATTTCTGCAACCAGGTAGATTTCCAAGTAGCTCTAATAGCCTTCATTTCAACTGGGGGACAATGTATATGCACCAAGAACCATAAATGCCTAGACACCAGAAGAGGGGTTCCCCAAGAAGGGATAAGCCCATTGGTAAAGGATGTGCTGTCAACGCCAGAGCATTTTGAGAAATTGAGAATTGAGAAGAAATACCAGACAGGGATATCTAACCCAGGGACCCCAGATGACTCAAATTCCTTTTCCTTTTGTTTGTATCCCACTGCCTGCCCTAGACTATTGTTAGGGAGGACACTCCTCTTCTACATTGTTTGTCAGCATTTTCAATTGTGCAAAAATTAAATTTAAGGTTTTATTAATTAAAATTGTTTGTTCTGCTAAAAATTTCAAAGGGACCATGTCCTCCTTTAATATGTCAGACAAACCCTCAAGACAGTTTTATAGGGTCCTGGGAATGCCCCAGTATTGGCCCCACCAATAAAGGACTGCATTCCTCTTGAACACACTTGGAACCCCCCAAATCACACGAGGGAGGTTTGCGTGGGGATGATGATTTACCATCCACTTCAGAGTCCAATACAGCAAAAGTTTTGGAAAGTGGGATCGAATGATTTAAGGTCTCCCTCTCCAAAAGTTCCTAAGTTTTGGATTTAGCAGAGGTCCTGAAATACTTATCCAGCTTCCTTTGCTTGCTAGGCATGAAGTTAAACGCCTCACTACAGCTAGGTCTCTTTCGATTGAACATCATGACAGGAAAATAATACAATCAGGAATACACGCTCCTGGGTCCTAGGTATGATTTGGTATAATAATCTCCAAGGTCTTAATCAAAATATAAAGGTAATATCAAAAGATTATATTAAACATGATATCTTAAAAAACACAATAAAATACATGATAAAAACATTTGCAAATTAATTATATAACATCTTCCTCCTTTCCTATCAGTTCAATACTACCAACATCACCATTAGTACGACTATAGAGAAAATACTTTCATTGCAATCTAGAGAAGCTAAAACAGCAAAATGGGAATCCTAACTCTTTCCAACTGCCAGAGGGGTGGGGATTCCTCAGGTACGACGGGTAAGGTTCTGCGCCACAGACACTTCACCCCTCTGGGTGTCGCCCTTAGGCTGGAACCTAAGGGCTGGCGTCCTGTGTCCAGCTCTGTTATTTATAATGGTACCTGTGTAGAGGAGAAGCCGGATGTCACCAAGTTTCCTACCATGCTGGGAGTAGGTTCAACCCCACACAAACCCTCCAAGCAAAGGAGAATAAACTGCAAGCCAACTAGCAATATCATTTTAGAGGGTGTCCATGGCAACCCTTGATGAAAAAGAAAATTGAGTTGAGACTTGTTAAAATAAAGAAAAATAGATTGTGGCAGAGGTCTGTGGTAAAGCCCTAAAGGGGACAGGCATTAGTGACAGCAGTATTCTAGTCATGTTGTCTGCCCTGGGCCTCATTGGTTCGATAGAACAGGGTATAGCAGAAGCCTTTATAAAGCTGATCTGGGACTGGGAGGCAACCAGGGACATCTATCAGGGGGGAAGAGAAGGGGGCAAGCGACGGGGGGCCAGGTGGTGTAAATAAGCTGCACAAGAAGAAAGAACTTGGCCTCCAGAGTCTGCTTTGTAGAAGAAAGTAGGTGGTCGAGGCTTGACAGGGGAAATACTTATTCCTAGGGATGTGTGAACGCGGTTCAGATCTTCAGAGTTTGGACCGTACTCGGCCTGTTCGGACGACCAAACTGAACGTCTGAACTGAACTTTCGAACAGTCGAACAGTTCGGAAAAGTTCGTATGAGTTCGGGGGCGGGAAAAACGTGACTTTGGACAGGAAAAACGTGTCTGGAAGTGGAAGGCAGCTGAGAAGCAGACTTCCTGGCACCAGGGGTGGAGACCGATACTGATACCAGAAAAAAAATAATCTATATCGGTATTGGTAGCGCTATTTTCAGATGTTTGGCCGAGTTCAGCCAAACCAAACTCCGCCAAACCGAACAACCGAACCCAAACTCGGGTTTCGAACCGAACGTCTGAACGTCCAAACATCCAAACCGTGTTCTGTTCACACATCCCTACTTATTGCAGACACACTCCTTTATGAGACAGAATATTGTCCCTCAAAAATGTCAACCTGAAATACTGAGTAACATGAAATAACTGAAATGAAATATCAGAACTGATTATTTGTTTCGGAGGATGAGGCATTTCATATCTGCTCCGTTCCAAACAAATTGAATAGTAGGAATTTGTCTAACTAATCTAATTCAATGTTGGTTTTTTAGGAGATTTTAAATATTTTTTATTTCTCAAGCTGTCTGGAGCTGTAGGGGGAGGAAGGGGTGGGTTATGTTAAGCAAATAAATAAATAGTTTTAGCTCTGCTCTGTTCTTAAAGGCAGAAAATACAACTAAATTTTCCACAAATACTCTTAGCAGCAAATAGAACAGTTTTGACTGTTGAATAATGAGTCTGATATGTCCACTTGATTAGCAGGTGGAGGTCATGCACTTGGTTTCTATGTCAGGTATGTCATATCTGCCCTATGCCGGTTTTTCACTGGTTCTCTTTAACATTTAACTCCTGCAACATGTTCCGTTACTCAATTAAGATGCACTGCTGTCTGGCTAATGAAGTGTGGCCAAGTGTTGTGAACACAGGGCAGAGGAGAGGGATGCACAAGATAATTATATTATTTATCAAATGACTCTGAATCAGTTGAAGCTGAGAAACAGCCCTACAATTGTACGCACAACAAAGAAGGATCTTGCAGCACTCGGGGAGGAAAGAGCTGGAAATGAATTGCAGGAAAGGGTAGTTATCCATATTTATTTTCGTGGAGATTGTGAGAATTGTGTGGAAGGAAGCTGAGTGGTTTATTATTTAAGCCTCATCACAGGCTAAATTTTAACAGTACTCAGTTGAGAGTTCCATGCCTGTCTGTTAAGTAACCCAATGTATACAGCCACAGTTCAACACATAGAGCTAAACTGAAATAAATACTTTGACTTAATTGATTTGATTTCATTATTTTAATTAAATCTAAGAATCTTTTCAAATGCCTCCCCCTCCCCACACACATGTGCAGGTGGGGGGAGTGTCTGTAGGAAATCCACAGGTCGCTGGCGGTGGTGGGGGTGCCCATGGGATCAGCACCAGCGGTGGGTGGGGGGTACATGCACGCTCTCGCACTCCACCCATCTCCACCCACCTCCACCCATTACGCACACATGGAGCAACAGGCACCAATGTCAGCTCCTCCATGCATGGAGATGGATGGAGGAGGGTGGAGATGGGTGTGCGCCTGTTCCACTGGCACACACCCATTCCCTCACCCACCATGGTCCAATTGAAAAGGGCCTAGGTAACTACTTCACTTCAGTAATGTTGAGACAAATAATGTAAATCAAATTAATCACTTTGATTTAATTAAATTGAAGTACCCACTCCCCTTCAGTAGTGTTAGAAAGATCAATGTAAACTAGAGTAGTACCACATCTATTTCCCCCTACCCAAAGTGCAATGGTCACTGAACCAAGTTCACTACCCTTATGCTGTTAAGTGTTCACATAAATGGTTATTTCTAGGGATGTGCGAACGGCGGTGTTTGACCCGAACTCGGCCCATTCGGACGGCCAACTGAATGCCCAAACCGAATGCCCAAAGCCCCGAAAAGTTCGGCTGTGTTTGGGTGAGTTTGTTGGCATTCGGGCGGGGAAAACGTGACTGGAAGACCCAAGGAAGGGGGGGCAGCTGAGGAGCAGACTTCCTGCCAGGCGTGGAGAGACTTTGACTAGCAGTCAGCCTGCCCAATCACCATCCCTCTTTTCCTCAGACTGCTGGCTTCGCAGACTGCAATTGGCATGGGACTAGACTGCACAGAGCCAATGGGGCTTGTGGTAAGGTGGGCACAGCAAGTAACAAAAGTCATTGCCTCCCCACTTCCAATTCCTTATGAGCTAGCCACTGATTCTGTCAGCAGGCATTATCAGAAGTCTCCCTCTCTCAGCAGTTTGTGTGCCTCCCAATCCATTGCCATCGTCCTCCTATTTCACCCATTTCCATACATTTGCCACCATAGTTTCATTTATTTAGATTAGATTAGATCGATTTAGGTGTTATTTTTATTTTTTACCTCTCCTTGTGTTCTTTCTCCCTACCCTCCATTTAATCCTTCTCTCCTCCTTGTAGATATTCCATCCCTGATTCCCTTCCCCTGTTTTGGGATTTATTTAGAGTAGCATTAGATTGATTTAGGTTTCATTTCAGTTTTGAACCCCTCCCTGTATTTTTTGTTGTGAGCTGTCTGTGTCCCCCCGCCCCCATCCCGCTTGATAGATAGATAGATAGATAGATAGATAGATAGATAGATAGATAGATAGATAGTGGTAGGAGTTAGCTTAGTTATAGAGATAGACAGAGATAGTGTGTAGTGATTCAGTTTTAATATTTTATAGTGTGTTTCTAGGACTAGGCCTTTCTTTATAGAATATTCCATTTAGTTCCATAGGTTTTATAATAGTTAATAGCAGTTAGAGTTAGTGCAGTATATATATATATATAATATTCAAATTCTGAATAAATAAATAAAAATAAATAAAAATAAATAAAAAATCTTCGTGTTCATTATTTGGGTGGGAGAAATGGAGAAGTGAAGCAGGAGAGGCCGGTCTGTTGCCCATAAGGCAGGCAATGAGGCACGTGGCAGAGGTGGCAGGGGCCATGCCAGCGGAGTGGCAGGCATCAGCAGCAGACCGAGCCCATCACCATGCCCCAAACTGCACAGGTCTGATTTTGTCAGTTGGGCTTCAGAGGCTCCCAGCAGTGGCACTAGCCTGGGTGTGGTTCAGTGGCGCCTCCTGCCAGCATCCTCCACTACCACGCAGGGCACTGGAAGGCCTGCAGTATAGGAGGTTGCGGCTGTCTCTGCTGCAGCTACAGGAGCAGGTGCTTCTGGGTCAGATGTTCCGCAAGGACCACCAATGTCCCCAATTGTTGAGGTGATCCCAAGCAGTCCAGGGTTGGTGGATTCCACCCCAGCTGCTATAGGCAGGGCCCAATCCTGGAACAATGGCAGCAGGGAGAAGAGGAGGAGCAGCAGCAGCAGCTATAGGGGGAACAGCGAGAGTGGCAGCAGCATGATGGGCAGTCCATCAGCCTCAGGGTCCCAGTACTCCCCTTCGTGGGGCGACATCACTCATGTTGGGGACAGCGAGGCAGACACTAGTCCTGCAGTGGAGATGTCTGGTGCTGAGGCAATGACTGTCCCTCCGAGAGCTGTGTCACCACCATGTTCTGCCCCTCCCAGCAGCGATGTCAGTGGTGCATCACCCGGTGAGGGCCATAAGGCGGGAGGGGGCAAAAAATCCTCCATATGGGCACATTTTAAATTGGTGCGGGAGGATGATCCCAGGGGGGTGCAGTGCAGTTTGTGCCAGAAGGTGGTGAAGCGTGGGCAGGTGATCATCAACCTTGGCACAACTGCCATGACGAGGCACCCAAAGGCATGCCACAGTGCTGTGCTGCTAAGCAGGCAGTCAGGGGCAGTGGACGCCAGTGGGTTCCCGACTGCAGCAACCAGTCATCCGCCTCCATCAGCGGGCAAGCGTTCTGCTCTATCAGATGCCTTTAACAGCAGGAGAGGTATTGCTGTTAGGAAGGAGCAGCAGCAGCAGCAGCAGCCAGTTGAGACCCAGAAGCGTCAGTCCACCATGGAGGAGCTGGGGTGGGGGTAGCTGCCAAGTTCATTGCAGCTGCAGGACATGGAGGGCGGAGTGGCTTTCAACAGAAAGCCACGTGCATGTTGGGGGAAATGATAGCGCTGGATGGGCAGCCCTTCTCGGTGGTCGGGAACATGGGGTTTAGGTGCCTGACTGGGTTCCTGGCCCCCCAGTTTAAGCTGCCCTCGTGCACCACCCTGAGTCGGCATGTGGTGCCAGCCCTGTACCGGGATTTAAAGGAGCGGGTGAGGGAGCAGTTGGCTAGGGCTTGAGGTGCCACTGTCCACTTCACCACAGCCCTGTGGTCGAGCAGGAATGCACAGTACGCTTATGTGGCAGTCACAGTGTACTGGTGACAGGACCCAGAGGCAGCGTTTGGTGGTGGCAGGAGGGGTCCCAAAGCAGGGTATATGTGGGCCCTGCCTCAAGCGGAAGTAATGCTCGGAACATTGAGTCAGCCCTAACCACCATGGTGAGGGAGTGGGTCATGCCAGGTTCACCCTTCACCAAGGGGTTTGTGGTGACAGACAACGCGGCCAATATTCCGGGGCAGTCTGCAAAGCAGGACTTCACCAGCATCCCTTACACCACACACACCCTTCACCTGGTGGTCGGGCACGCTCTGGACTTGGGGGAGAAGGGGATTGTGGCAGGCATCCTTAGCTCCCTGATCGATCGGGGGAGGAAGCCGGACGGTTTCTTTAACTGGAGCGTGAAGGACAGCAACCTCCTCTGGGCAAAGAAGCAGGCCGAGCAAGGCTCCCCAGCTGGTGCAGGATGTGTCCATCCATGGGACTTCAACCTTCCTGATGCTTGAGCGGCTTCTTGAGCAGAAAGACTCTGGACCAGAGCAGTCACCTGGCTGATGGTGGCCGTGGATGCGCTGATGGATCTCCCATTCTGCCCCATCATACCCTGGAGGTGCCCCGCTGTCTGTCACCAGTTGCACCTGATAGGGGCTCAGATGGCTGGAAGTAACCTCAGAGGTCATCTAATCCAATCCCCCACTCAGTGGAGGAAATACACAGTTACAGCATCCCTGACAGCTGGTCATCCAGCCTCTGTTTGAAAGCCTCCAGTAAAGCGGAACCCCAAAGCCACCACCACCCTAGGCAGTCTGTTCCACTGTCAAACAGCTCTTATCATTAGGAAGTTCTTCCTAATATTTAGCCGAAATCTGTTTTCTTGTCATTTGAGCCCATTGGTTCTAGTCCTGCCCTCAGGAGCAACAGAGAACAAGTCTGCTCCATCTTCTATGTGACATCTCTTCATATTTTTGAAGACTTCTTTCATGTCTCCCCTTAGTCTTCTCTTCTCCAGGCTAAACACACTCAGTTCCTTCAACCTTTCCTCATAGGACTTGGTTTCCATACCCCTGACCATCTTTGTCGCTTTCCTCTGAAACCATTCCAATTTGTCAATGTCCTTCTTAAAATACAGTGCCCAGAACTCGACACAGTACTCCGGATGAGTTCTGACCAGCGCAGAATAGAGTGAAAATACTACTTCTGGTGACCTGGACACAATGCTTCTGTTAATGCAACCCAGAATTGCATTAGCCTTTTTAGCAGCTGCATCATACTGCTGATTCATGTTCAGCTTGTGATCAACTACAACCCCAAGATCCTTTTCACATGTACTGCTGTTAGGTCAGGTATCACCCATCCTTTACTTGTGCATTTGATTTTTCTTACCTAAATGTAGAAGTTTACATTTTTCTTTGTTGAATTTCATTTTGTTAGCTTTAGCCCAGCTTTCAATCCTGTCAAGATCAATTTGAATCTTGTTTCTGTCTTCTAAGGTGTTAGCTATCCCTCCCAGTTTTGTGTCATCTGCAAATTTGATAAGCATTTCCTCCACTCCTTCACCCAAGTCATTAATAAAGATGTTGAACAGTACAGGGCCCATGACTGAGCCCTTAGGCACTACACTCGATACCTCCCTTCAGTTTGATGGAGAGTCATTAATGAGCACTCTTTAGGTACGGTTCTTCAATCAGCTGTAAATACACGTAATGGTAGTATCATCTAGTCTATATAAGATGTTGTGCAGACAGACAGCAGCTCCATGTTTGCGTGTTGCCCTGGGTTTGGTCAGCTTCCTGCATGAGCTGTGTGCTCCTGGATCTTGTGGAACACCCCATTCAGGGCAGCCCCGGAGGAGTAGCAGCCTTTTCTGCAGGGCTGGACTTAGGAATTTTGCACCCCTAGGCCCTTCTCAGGCTGTTGTCCCCAAGCCAAGCCCCACCACCACACTATGTGTTTATTTATTTATTTATTTATTTATTTGCATTTCTTAGTCACCCCCTCATGCCTACGGCATCTCGGGGCAGCTTACAAAAAGAATAAAAATATACAATATTAAAATTCACTAAAAAGCATAAAAACAATTTAAACAGAATTTAAATTATCTCCCCCCAACTACCCCCCTCCCCCCTCCAAAGGCCTTGGTGAACAGCCAGGTTTTGCAAGCTCGGGGAAAAGCCAGCAGAATTGGGGCCAGGCGGGCTTCCTCTGGGAGGGAGTTCCAAAGTTGCGGCATGGCTACCGAGAATGCCCTCTCCATGGTGGCCCCCCATTTTACATGGGGGACCTCCAAAAAGAAAACCCCGGCAGACCAAAGGGGTCGCTCTGAGGGCGAGGTGAGTCCGTGAGAGATGAGGGGCCCACACCGTATAGGGATTTATAGCCAAAACTAACACCATGAATCTGGCTCCTTACACTATCGGCAGCCAGTGCAGAACACGAAGCATGGGGGTAATATGCTCCCATCATCCCGTCCCCGTAAGGAGATGAGCCACACATTCTGCACTAGCTGCAGCCTCCAAAACAGTGTCAAGGGAAGTCCCATGTAGAACACGTGCCAGTAATCTAGCCTCGAGGTGATGAAGGCATGAATGAGGGTTGCCAGGTTGGGCCTGGAGATTTATGGGCACAGCCACTGCACCAGATACAACTGGCAGAAATCGGTTTTAGCCACCGCCTCACAGGTTGATCCAGGTGAAGGCCTGCATCCAGTAACACCCCCAGACTCCGAGTCTGCTGGGCTACCTGAGGACAGACCCCTTCTACGAGGGGAGCCAATACCTCCATCGCCCTACCCACCATCATCACCTCTGTCTTATCGGAATTAAGCTTCAGTCTGCTCTGCCACATTCAATCCACCACAGCCTCCAAACATTGGGAAAGTACTGAGACGGCAGAACCTGGGTCAATTGAAAATAAGAGGTACAGCTGAGTATCATCAGCATATTGGTGACAACACACCCCAAACCCCCTCACGATCTCCCCCAAGGGCTGCATATACACATTAAACAATAATAGAGACAAGATGGAACCTTGCGGAACGCCACAATCTAGGGCCCCGTAGGCTGCGTCCGTATGTCTCCGGCCCGGACCTGGCCTCCCTCATCCATGCCTTCATCACCTCGAGGCTCGACTCTACGTGGGGCTTCCCTTGTTCCTGGCCCAGAGGCTGCAGCTAGTGCAGAATGCGGCGGCTCGTGTCCTTATGGGGACGGGCCGTCGGGACCATATTACACCTGTGCTCCAAGCTCTGCACTGGTTGCCGATAGTGTACCGAGCCAGGTTCAAGGTTTTGGTGATGATCTATAAAGCCCTACACGGTCTGGGCCCCTCATACCTCAGGGACCACCTCGCCCTCCGCACCCCAGAGCAGCTCCTG
>QEPC01002493.1:256934-322944 GCA_003113815.1 Sphenodon punctatus
GGAAGGGGGTAAGAGACGTTGCTCCACCAGCTTCCTGTGGCCACACCAAGGCTTAAATACTTCCTGTGGCCAATCAGGAAGCTGGGAGGCAGGGCTAAGGTAATTGACTACAGCTGGGAAGGGGCATGACACACAAGGAACCAGCATACAAAGGAGACAGAAGAGAGACAACCCAACACCCTTACAAGGCCACCAGGTGGCGCAGGGCACTGGACAGGCTCTCCAGCACCCCAAGGGCCATGGGTTTGAGGTCCAGCCCTGAAACCCACTCACACCCCAATTGTCCTCATGCACAGAGCAATCAGGGGAAATAGTGGTTGCTCCATGGGTGTGGATGGGTGAGGGAGGGATGCGGGTGTGGCTGTCTGCATGCCTCACCCATGCACCAGCACACCCACAGACCCTCTCCACCTGGTGGAGCCATGTAAAAACAGCCTGTGCGGAGCCACTCGAAGAACAGAAGGTTGTTCCATTGTAAACAAGGTTCTTTGAAATTGTTCCAAACATTCTCACAACACCCACCCTTCCAGCCCTGCATTGAGGTTTTTTTCTAATATTCCTAGAAAGGGTTGGAAGGAACTGTCATTCTGAGATGGAGAGTGCTTTTTATTCTAGAGGTGCTGGAGACCATCACGTGGTCTATTATTTTAATGCGGTATGCATGCCATGCACAACCCAGTTGTGAGAATGTTAGGAGCCATCTCAAAAAACCTTCTTTACAAGGCAACGACCTTCTGATCAAGCACATGGGGAGGAGTTGTTTGTAAACAAACAGCTTTATCTCCCAGTGTCCAGGGTGTGGCTGCTACAGCGCTACTAGCAGGCAGACAGCAGAGGCAGGTGAGGGATGGGGACCAAGGCAGCAGGCTTTGGCTGTGGGCATCAGCCTCTGGCTGTTGAGACAAAGAAGGGGGGAGGAAAAAGAGGGGTGACTCTTTGTTGCTGCTCCCCCTGCTTCTCTGTGTTGAACATGTGGTGGGTACTCGTTAGATAGAAAACTTGCATGGCCAAATGTGGAGCTGCTGTCTGGGTGCAAACAGGAATAGGGTAAAAATAGACATGCTGAGACTCCCCAGCCTGGGGCAGGGTGAGAAACAGTGACTGCCCCTCCCCCAGGTCAGATCAGGGCACCAAACTGACATGCCCATGACAAGGGAGTTATTCCACCACCCCCATGGCCTGGGTAGGGCAGGGAGCACAACAAATGTGTGGGCAGTGGCCTCCACCCACACCCTGCTCCCAGTACCCTGTCCCCTCGCCATGACAGACAGTCATGGTGGCAAATGACAGTGGTGCTCCCCAGTCTCAGGCAGGTATGATGGGACCCAAACAGATGTGCTAGTCCACTGTGGCCTGCTTTGTTCCCCTTTGGCCTGCATGGACAGTCGCCACAACCCTTAGCCTGGACTTTGACCTCATTCCATTGAAATTGCCTCTATGCTTCTATCTGGGTGGGGCAGGAAAACTGCTAGTCACAAAATGCTGAGCTGGGATTCAGGTTGGAAGAACCACTGGGGAAGCTGACTGGGGCTGCATAGAGATTTGCCAAGGTCATAGCCCAGACTAGTCACCAACACTCCACCACTCTCTAGCAGCACATGTTTACATGTGCTGGCATGGCTCAGGCCACAGCGGGCTATTGCTGACAACCGAGAGTGGCCAATAATGGCACTCTTGGTTCCAATCCGATAATACTGATAATTCTCAGTATCAGCAATATAATTTCTTTTGCATTGCTTTTTTTCTCGGATTTTTTACATTATGGTTTTCCCCATTGAAGTCAATGGCAAAGACCGCAATTATAGATCCAATAGAACCGATAAAGGGAGAACTGAGAACCAATAAAGCCGAGAACCAAGGTTTTGCCCAAAGTCCCATTCCTAGACTAAAGTCATGTCTGTTTTTACCCAATGTGGCTTCAGCAGGTCTCATGGGGCTCAGCACCACAAGAGTATTGCCACCCCAACTAAGACCTTCTGACCAGCCCCCTGCCCTCAGGCAACTTGTTTCACTAGCTAAACAGCTCTAACTGTTAGGAGCTTTCTCCTGATATTTAACCAAAATCTACCTTCTGGCACTCTGAACATATTATTTCTAGTCCTACCCTCTGTAGCAATGCAAAACAGTTCCTTGCTATCTTCTTGGTGGCAGTCCTTTAGATATATGAAGATTGCCATTTTGTATCCCTGTAATCTTATTTTTGCTTGGTTAAACATACCCAGTTCCTTCTACCTTTCCTCATAAGATGCTGAGGTCTCTGCTCAAGAAGCCATCTTTGGATGTTGATGCCCTGGCCAGCTATCAGCCGGTCTCTAACCTTCCCTTTTTAGGGAAGGTTATTGAACAGATGGTGCCTTGACAGCTTCAAGAGCATTTGGACCGGGTCAACTTCCTGGATCCCCTGCAGTCTGGCTTCCATCTGGGTTATGGCACGGAGACTGCACTTGTGGCCTTGGTCGATGACCTCTCCCGAGAGTTGGACCAGGGTCATTCGACACTTGATTTTGGTAGATCTCTCAGCTGCATCCGATACCATTGACCACGAGATGTTGGTGACTCGGCTGTGGGTTCAGGCAGGGTTGAACTGGGCTGTTCTTGAATGGTTCCACTCTTTCCTGGCTGGGAGAACCCAGCATGTGGTGCTGGGTGATTATTCATGGGAATTATTCATCTTCTCCCCAGGGCCTCATGTGTGGAGTCCTTCAGGGTTCCATCTTGTCCCCTCTCTTGTTCAATGTGTACATGCAGCTTTTGGTGGAGGTTGTTAGAGCGTTTGGTGTAAGGTGTCATCAATATGCTGATGACACCCAACTATATCTCTCATTTTCATCAGACCCAGGTCCGGCAGTCTTGGTGCTTACCCGGTGTTTGCCAGCTGTGCGGTACTGGATGAGGGCAAACTGCTTGAAGTTAAATCCTGACAAGACAGAGGTGATGGTTGTGGGGAAAGCCAGGGGAGTTATGGTCCCCATCATTGATGGGGTCCTTCCTTCCCTGGTATTCCAGGTCTGTATTCTGGGGGTGCTCCTTGATCCACAACGAAAGTCTGGATGTCCAGGTGGCAGCTGTGGTGAAAGGTGCATTTTGTCAATTACACCTGTTATGTATGTCTCGTACTCGGACGTGGCCACAATCATCCATGCTTTTATTATCTCAAAATTAGACTTCTGTAATGCGCTCTATGTGGGGCTGCCCTTGGTGATGGTCTGGAGACTTCAGCTGATGCAGAATGCGGCAGCTCATCTCCTGAAGGGGATGCGCCAATGTGAGCACATTACTCCAGTGCTCTGTTATGTGCACTGGCTACTGATAGTCTTCCAGGTCCAATTCAAGGTGTTGGTGTTCACCTTTAAAGCCCTAAATGGCCTGGGCCCCACCTACCTGCAGGACTGCCTCACCCTCCAGATTCTGGATTGACCTCTGCCGTCAGCCGGGGGAACCCTTCTTGAGGTTCCCCAGGTTTCCCTGGTGTCGACCATGAGGAGGGAATTCTTGGTGGCTGCACCACGACTGTGGAACTCCCTCCCATTGGAGGTCTGCCTGACTGATGACCTCCCCTCTTTCCATAAAAAGTATAAGACCTGGCTGTTCCACCGGACCTTTGCTGAGGAAGATGGGATAGGTGGGTTTGGTTATAGGATCCTGTATAGGATATACAAATATAGGATGGGTGATATGAAAGTGTCATTCACAGCTACACACNTATTTCCTATACCTACGGTCTGTTTACCCTTATCCTTGCCACATGGACCAGCCTGCTGTCATTCTCATCATAACCAAGTCAAGTACATGCACCTGAGACCTCGCATCTTCATGAATGTTAGATCCCTTGTCTCTCCCTCTATTCACCTTCATATGTCTCTCCCCCAGCTCCTGTCTCAGATTGTAAGCCCTAGGGGCAGGGGCCGTGTCTATTTTATTACTTTGTAAAGCACACTGCTGGTGCTATATAAATGTTTGTTAATAACAATAATAATAACTGAGGTTAAGTTCCTCTTATTTTATTCTGATTACCTACTTGGCTTTTATTTTTTCACTATGTTTTATTTTTTGTCACATTGTTATTGCATTGTATTGTGTTGTTTTGTAATGTCCGTTATTTCTCGGCCATGGCGGAAGCTGGTGCCTGAATAAATACATGAAATGGATTACCCTCGCCAGCACCAAGGTCTCCCTGGAGGCTTTCACCAACCAGGATGGGCATGGATCTAATTTGCAACTGGCTGGTCTAACAGACCCCAGAACATCCACAGCAACAGCTAGCGTCACTTCCTGAAACTCATCCCAGAAAGATGGACCAGACAGTGCCTCCATAACGTCGTGCTCTTCCCCTACTGGCCCTAATCCGGTGTCAAAGTTACTCGGGATCCGAATGATCTTGTCTGCAAAGTAGATGACAAACTCCTCACAGCAGGCCTGGGATAAGTCCCCGTCCAGCCAGAGGGAGGCTGGACTGACCAGCCCTCACACCACCTGGAACAGCTCCACTGGGCGTGATTTTGCAGATGCTATGATGGCTGCAAAGAACTCTTTCTTTGCTGTCCTCAGAGCCTCAACATAGGACCACAAATGGGCCCTATGGAGAAGTCGGTTGGGTTCAGAGTGACTCCAATGCCATCATTGCTCTAGTCACCTGTCTACCTGCTTCATACACCACAGCCCCTTAGTAAACCAAGGGGATCTGCGGTGTCGAGATGGAGGCAGGGGACGTCTCGGTGCCACCCTGTCAATGGCCTCCCCGAGCAAGATGTTCCAATCTCAGACAAGTTTCTCAAAAGAGTGACTGTCAGGGTCTAAAGTTAACTCCCTCAGAGCCTCCTGGAACCATGGCAGTTCCATCAGCCTCCGAGGGCAGACCATCCTAACTGGTCCACTCCCTTCTGGAGGTGGTGTGCTGAGAGTCTGGCCTGCAGGAGATAACGCTCCATCCATAACAAGGNGGTGTTTGCCAGCTGTGCGGTACTGGATGAGGGCAAACTGCTTGAAGTTAAATCCTGACAAGACAGAGGTGATGGTTGTGGGGAAAGCCAGGGGAGTTATGGTCCCCATCATTGATGGGGTCCTTCCTTCCCTGGTATTCCAGGTCTGTATTCTGGGGGTGCTCCTTGATCCACAACGAAAGTCTGGATGTCCAGGTGGCAGCTGTGGTGAAAGGTGCATTTTGTCAATTACACCTGTTATGTATGTCTCGTACTCGGACGTGGCCACAATCATCCATGCTTTTATTATCTCAAAATTAGACTTCTGTAATGCGCTCTATGTGGGGCTGCCCTTGGTGATGGTCTGGAGACTTCAGCTGATGCAGAATGCGGCAGCTCATCTCCTGAAGGGGATGCGCCAATGTGAGCACATTACTCCAGTGCTCTGTTATGTGCACTGGCTACTGATAGTCTTCCAGGTCCAATTCAAGGTGTTGGTGTTCACCTTTAAAGCCCTAAATGGCCTGGGCCCCACCTACCTGCAGGACTGCCTCACCCTCCAGATTCTGGATTGACCTCTGCCGTCAGCCGGGGGAACCCTTCTTGAGGTTCCCCAGGTTTCCCTGGTGTCGACCATGAGGAGGGAATTCTTGGTGGCTGCACCACGACTGTGGAACTCCCTCCCATTGGAGGTCTGCCTGACTGATGACCTCCCCTCTTTCCATAAAAAGTATAAGACCTGGCTGTTCCACCGGACCTTTGCTGAGGAAGATGGGATAGGTGGGTTTGGTTATAGGATCCTGTATAGGATATACAAATATAGGATGGGTGATATGAAAGTGTCATTCACAGCTACACACCCTGGCCACCACCCAACCAGGAAGAGAGCCCTCAGCCTCCAACCCCTCAAACTGCGAGGAGAGCCCTCAGTTGCCCCCCACCCTGCCATGATTTATTTATTTGTTTAAATTTGATACCCCACCTTTTCCCTAAGGCACAGAGCAGCTTACAGTATAAAATCTCACAAAAATATATTAAAATCCCCTTTAAAAACCCACCCCAAATCTGACAAACCCCCACCCACCCCTTAACCTTGCCTGTGAAATGCTTGGCCAAAAAGAAAAGTCTTACATCACCCCCAGAATATGCTCAAGCTTTGATTCTGACATACCTCCAAGGCAAGGAAGTTTCACAACACTGGGGCAGGAACCAAGACTGCCCCTTTTCTCACCCGCACTACCCTCATAGCATGACTATGATTGTCAGGTGGCACCCACAAGAGAGCACTCCTGGTCGAGCACAAGAATCATGGTGGACCATGAAAGTAGCAGCGGTCTTTCAAATATATGGGACCCAGATGGCTTAGAGCTTCAAAGGTCACAGGAAGCAGCTTGAATTGTGCTCAGAGGCTACTGGTAGCCATTGCAGACTTCAAAGCACATGAATTGGGCTTTCATGTTTCTGCACCATCTGCATCTTCTGTACAGTCATCAAGAACAGTTCCACAAGGAGTACATTGCAGTAATTTAGACTTGGTTGCAGCATGTCCACTCTGCTGCTTCCTCAGCACCCTCACCCATTGGCTGTTGGGGTTGGCTGTTGGGGTGCCCATTGGCTGTTCCCCACAATGTTTGGGGGAACGTTACACAAATAGAAGGACTTTTGCTTTGAATTTGGAATGTTTCTTTGTACAGTGCTGCTCTCCTTTTGTATCTCCTGCTGGTTGAGGTTTCTGGGCTGTCTTGCCTGGCAATTTCATGGCTCCTGACTCATTTCAGAAGCTTTTAATCAGTTTAGTAGCCTGTACAATCTTTGCATTTCCTCCAAAGCCAGGCCAAATTCTAGTGGCAATTTCTAGGGAAGCTTTTTATATAACCCCCCTGTGACAAATTTGTCTATGATGAGTTCTTTTGTTTTTATTCTCCCCACCAACTTGTGTTTGCTAATTCGTACAAATACCTTGTAAATGTTTCTATTGTTTCCCTAGGCTTTATGGTCCCTCCACTAGAAACATGCTGTTCTCATGAATTACTGAACAACAAAATTACGCTTGGAGACAAAATACTCATCCAACAGTTCCCTTCGCATTTCTCTATTGCTTTCTGCCCTCTTCATTTTCCAGTGTGAGTTGAATATTGGTCCATTCTGTCTTTTATTAGAACATACCTTAGGAAAGAAACCTGCACTTTTAGACACTATTTTATTGTATAAAAACAGCAACTACACCACCACTGGGCTTCAGTCACAGAGAAGGTTGTGTTCTCCTCGACAACTCACACTTTCACAGTACAACAGTTTATGTTTGTGAGTATTATTTGCATTTTTGGGTGACCTCCAATTACTCAGACATGACCCATGCCTGACACAGGTGCTTGCATATGCAGAGCGTGTTTTTTTAAAAAATTCTGTTTCACCTCTCCAAGCAAACAGGCCTTTTTTAAAGTTTGCCTTTTGCGGGCCTGCTTTGCCACCAAACCACGTGCATTCAGACCTGCATACCTAGTAGCTACACCTTATCCCCAACAGCCAAACACCTGTCCAAGCAAACAGGCTTTTAAAAAAAGGTTTGCCTGTTGCAGACCTGCATTGCAAGGTCACTAATTTCCAGCAGCAGGGGGCAGCAATGAAACAGCAAAGGGAGGGATCATTTTAAAAAAGAGTAGCCACAACCAGTAGACCCACAAATTCACAAAATGCCCTCTCTACTAAAGAGGCGGAGGCCATTTTGTCTCTACTCACAACATCCCACCAAACTGCAAAGGGTGGGGCCATTTTAAAATGAAAGGAACATTCCAGAAAAGTTTGGATTGGAAACCCTTCCTCCATCCAAGCCCCTATGTCCCCCACCCAGAAAACAGAAAGCAGAAAATTTACATGTAAAACAGGAAAGGGACCAATTTTAACCAAGAGTAGCCATGGCCAGTGGGCCCCCAGAAAATGGCCACTGCCTATGCATATGACTGGGGGAGGAGGGGGAAACCAGCAGTGCACCAGCAAACACACAACAAGCAAAAGCAAGCCACTGAAGCCATATCTTAAGCTAACCATATTATCCTCAACACACCACAAAAGCAGCGGCAAGGTGTTCCACTTGTCCCCTAAAACATGGTTCACTTCATATCTATTGCACCCCCTCCCCCAGTCACATTGCCCTCCCAGACGCCCTGAGTCCTCACTCCCCCATTGTCTCCTAGTGCACCCCTTCCCCCAGCCATTTTAAACAGACTCCCTGAGTCCCCTTTCCCCTTTCCCCATTTTCTACCATTGCACCCACCTCCCCATTACCCCCCTCCCCCAGCCCCATTCCCCACCCAGAGACTCCCCAAGACCCCCACTCTCCCCCAGCCCCATTCCCCAGCAGTGTGTTCCCCACCCTCCCATCCCCCCTGAGCAATTTACTCACCACCACTTGGAGTAAGACAGAAGGATCAAGTAGTCCCTGAAGAAATCTGGACTGAGGCAACCAAGTCTCAGCACACCAGCAGCACAGAGACAACACCAAACAGGACACCGTCTCTCTTAAAATGGCAGCAGCCCTCATGCTCACTGCTGAGTATGCACGTCAGTCCAGCTAAGCTGACTCCCTGCCTGCCTACTACTCCTCCAACTCCAACTTTTTTTTCACCTGAGCGTCTACAACTGACACCCAGGCAGTCTTTTAAAAGTGATCGCCATAGGGCTCTATTAAATGCATGTCACCTGGTGGCTTTAATGGGAACTAAAGTTTCCCATGTGCACTCTTGGACTGTTTTCCCCAGGTGCCCAAGCGCATTCCTGAGCTTTTTGTCCCTTATGGGACTCCTTCTTCCCTCATAACCAGACTCCCTCAGGCCCCCTCCAACCTGAAATTTAGCAGTGGCTGTGGCTGGGGTCTCCAACATCACTTCTGTGTCCTATGGAGGGTCAGTACAGCTTGTGGTAAGTACTGGGGGACCAGGGGGGCATAGGAGGACACAGGAGCGGGGAAGGAGGGCACAGGAGGGGCATTGCACCTGGTGCTCTTGGTTCGCCTGGTTCACACACTTTTTTCCAGCTGTACTTCACAGGAAGAGATGTTCTCAGAGTAGCCTCCTGCCTCCCCCTACCTCTTTCTGGCAAAAGACAACCACTGTCAGGACTTCCTCGGGTGGCCACAGACATTTGTGCCCTCAACATTGGTTCCAACTGTAAGATCTCTGCAAATAAATAGTGGGGAACCTTAGGCCTGGGGGGCCAAATGTGGCCTGCTGAAAAAATTTATGTGGTCCCTTTCTCGAACTTCATTCTGGCTCCTGGATTCAGTTCCTACCTACAACTACTGGAAAACTGAGCTCAGGGTAAGGGAGCAGAGATGAGGTCATGCACACAGGGATAGGAAAAAGATCCATGACCCACATTTTGAGAACCATTGGTCAAGGCACTGGGAAGAGAAGGAAGTGATTCATTGTTGCTTCAAAGAAAATGTGGCTAGAGATTGAGCTTCTGGAAGAGGCAGTCTCTTCATGGTTGTGCCAGTACACAGGGAGATGACAGATGGTGGAGTCCGCTGCCTCCACTGGAGAGGAACGCAGCACCATTACAGTCTCAGATTCTTTTCTTGGTCTTTTGGGACTATCTGGGGTTCACAATCTCGCCTGAGCATAAGGACTGTAACTGAGCCAGGCATCAGACTGAAGAGGTGGTGAAGATACTTGAACCCATCTGCCTGAACACATTCAGGGAGTCCAGTTGTAATTATTGTCTCTGGCACAGCGCTCCTGCTGGCATAGTCTTTTTCCTTTCTGTTTGGCAGAGCATCCTCCTTCCTGTGTGCCAGCTGATTACCCTCTCTCTTCATTAAACCTTCATTAAACCACATGTCTTCTCAGAAACCTTTTAAAGAGAGTAGGCCACTCAAGGCTTATTAAAACCAGAATAATGAAATGTAGCAAGGACTATATGCAACAAGATTTCATGCACCAATGGTACCCAAACTCTAGTCTGTGGATCAGTAGTGGTATTGCCAGATCCAGGGAAGCTGGGTCCTGTCAAAATTATGGTGTGGGCCCCATACTCACATAGGAACATTTGATGGACATATACTGACTTGCCCCTTAGAAAAAGGAAAATGTTACCCTAATAAATTCCGATGATCAGTTGAACATAGCATTCCCTTCAGGGGCCAGGACTTTAGGGCTGGGCCCCTAAAATTAGAGCATCCTTAGGAAATCACTCAGATACACAAATAAATAGATATTTGTTTCAGGTGTACATAGCTATCTGGATGACTATCAGAAAATACAAATAATATCCACATATATGGATATCCACAATAATTAGTCCAATAAAAGTTGGTCCAATAGTTGGTCCACAATAGTTGGTCCAATAACATATCATTTGAACTACTTTGTCCCCACCTCTGTCACTCGGGATTAGGGCTGAAACAAGAATGGGAATTATTCTTGCAAGAATCATACAAGATTCTTGAAAATGCAGAAAGATCTCATGAGATCTCACTCTGTTTCAGAGCCCTCTGTGGGGCTAGCCCCGAACTGCCAGCAGGCACTGCAAGTGGCCCGGTTGCCAGAGCCCTGGTGATGCTGAAGGGAAATGCAGGGGGCATGGCCCTGCAACGAGCGCCCCTGAGCCGGCCACGCAGCACGCTCCTCAGGTTGCCAGGCAACTGGGGATCCAGCAGCAGTGCAGCATGCGGCTGCAGGGTTGGGGCCCAGCTGAGCTTGTGGGAGGCTCACTCATGGGGGAGTGACCTCAACACCAGGAAGTGAGAGCACCTGGGAGGGAGCAGCAGGAAGGGATAAAACAACCAGCAGAGATTTCTCTCCCCACCAGTAATCAGTTGTGAGAAACTGGCCCTTGTAGTGTGCAGCAGCAGTGAACTTTGTAAGTAGGGAGGGTGTGTGTGAATACCAGTGTGTGTGAGGGTGACCTAACTGTGTGCAGAGCGGGTGTGTGTGAATCCCAGTGTGTGTGAAGGTGAGAGTTGATAGTGGCATAGATTGAGAGTGGACGTGTTTTTCCCCCTACACTTCCTAGATTGTCTTAAACCCTATTGTGCGTGATCCCCACAGGTGCATGTGTCCCTTCCCTATTTCCCCTCCTGCCTCTCCAAAGGTGACCAGTCACCCGACCCCCACCTATATCTCCGTGGCATCCATGTGGTGACCCCAGTATTCCCAGGACTGAGAGAGAGCGGATACATAAGTGTGTGGGAGATTACTCCCGTCCCTTCTCCCCTTCCTCTCCTGGGGCTACCAGGTCTCACTCCCTATGATGATCTGGGTTGTTCCTCAATAAAGGAGAAAGCCCACCTAAGATCCTGAGGGTACTTATTGTTCGTATGATATCCTTGGAGGGCACAGGGGGAGAACAGTCGGGGCCCGCTGGGGCCGGAGGCTGGGATATTCCTTTCCCTCCCATACCCCCCTAACACTATGGCTTGTGAAAATCTCATGAGATTCTTGAAAATGCTCTGCACATGTACAAAATGGCCACTGTGGCCATTCTGAGCATGCACCCCCCAAGCCATTTTACACATATGCAGAACGGTATTTGTGGGTTCTCAAGAATCTTGTGAGAATCTCAAAACCCTAAAACTACTCTGCACATGCACAAAATGGCCAGGGGGGGAGGGTACACACATGTGGAGAATAGCTGCTGTTGCCATTTCAAGTATACACACAGCCAGTTTTCAGCCATGCATTGGCTGATTCTCTGTCCATTCTTGTTCTCTCAAATCTCGACAAGAAGCCAATTTGCACTGAGATTTGCAAGAAATGAGAGGATGAGTTTCAGCCCTGCTTGGGACCAAGACGGCAACCACACTATCTCTGGATTGTCAACATCAATGCAGATTGAAAGCTCGGCATTATGAAACCATTACAAATTTGCTAATTATTGAGCCAGACACTCTTGGTGTAGCAATTTGGGTTTAATTGTGGAGAGCAGGGTACCAGCTGAGGCCCACACTCGACTCTATAAGGGAAGGAGACAAGAGCTCAGGAGCTTAACGTTGTGTCAACAGGGCCTACCTATTGGATAAACATAGGCTGGAAGCTGCAGGAGGCAAGTGGTGGTGGGTGTTAAAACATATAGTGATGGCCCACCTGGCCTGCTCTGTCCCACCTGGGCCAGTGACAAACCAAAGCTGTGGGCCCAGTTCAAACTCAAGTGAGGGTGGTGACTGGGCCAGAATCATGGACCCAGAATGAACCGGGCCCACGGTCTGGCCACACGAGCCTCCTAAGTGGGCATGTCTGTTTTTGTGGCCACCTGGCCGAGCGTTGCGTGTCTCCATTGGGGTTCAATTCCTGGTCTTCACAAGGAGTTGCTTCTTACAGCATTTGGATAACCACAGAGACTGGGCAGAGTAAAGTAATATTCACTTTTTTTAGCTGATAGAAATCCTATCTTAAAACACATGCATACATTCATAATGCTACTGCACATAGCATTTTCCTGACTTGTCATTTCAATCATGTAAATTCACCAGTGCTTCCCTCTGTAGACACAAAGTACTTGCCTTCATGCATTAAATGGCATGCCCTTCATAGGTTATCTCTGTCCTGCCAATCATTTTGTGTACAGAATGGGCATCAAGACATCAAGCCTTGCCTTCACACTGTCAAAGATGCCAATGGATTGCCTTTCCTGCCTATTTTATCCCATGCTACCTCTTATGCATGAGAAGAACTGGCTGTAAAAATCTGCAGTCACTACATCATTCTCCTTAAAACTCTTCTTGGTTACATCATTTGCAAAAAGTTCAGCTATGGTTTTGCAAACTGAGCTAGTATGCTGTGACCACTGCTTACAAGTAGTGTTCTTACAATCACAGCTTGAATCATGCAGGCTAGTGTCACCTAAAGGCTTCCTTGGGCTCCTCCTAGTTCTTCCTTCTATCCACCAATCATATCTTCAGATTGTAAGCTCTTTGAGACACAGACTGCCTCCTCATTTGATATGATACAACAGCTAGCACAACATCACTGGAGCTTCTAGTCCACTGGACGGAAGCCTAAGCTAATCAGAGCACCAAAGGTCTGGTGCTTAAACTCCACCACTGTCGCAGGGGGGCGTTCTTGGGGACAGTCTGCAGGTTTGTTTGAGCTCAAGCCTTAGAGTCTTCTGGTGTAAGACCTTGTATGTAAAGATATTTGGCAGGCAGGTATAGGGGATAGAGGATGAGTGGTTGGGATTGTGGTAGGATTGTGAGGGGAGGTTGGATGTGGGGCATGGGCAGGAACTATTGGGTGGGTTTTGTGGGAGGTTATATAAGAGTTGGGGTGTGTTTTTGTCTTTCACTGTTTTTATGGACCTTTTAATGTTTTTATATATATTTTATATGTTATGTTTATATTTTACTTGTCAGCTACCCGGAACCTTTTAGGGACGGGCAGAATAACAAATTTAAATAAAAAATTAAATTAAATTAAATTAAATTAAATTAAATTCAATTCAATTCAATTCAATTCAATTCAATTCAATTCAATTCCCACAAGGACTGCAAGACCCCCTTGTGACCGTGTGTTTGCATAAGTCCTTTCCAGATCAGGCCCAATCAGGCTCAGCACACTGTCACTAGGGCACCAGTGCCCAAGAGAGGTAGCAGGGAGGCAACAGAGATGGCCACCAAGGGTTATAGGAGTGCAGCAGTCAATCAGTAACCCAGGCTCAGCCAGTAACACTACACCACTGGGGCATCAGCGCCTGATCAGGGAAGGGGTTAGGCATTTCCCTGAGGCACCTGACCAGAAGTCACCTGACCAGTCACATGAGAGCATGAGAGAAAGATGCACAATACTTCAGCTCACCTGAGATTGCAGATCCCTGTACCATCCACAGCCCCTTTATCATCAGAAACAACTTCCAGGCTTCTGTTTTTCTTCTTCCACTTCCTTCTGAAGGACGTCTTACTTATATATCCTTAATGGGGCCCAACTGTGCTTACCAGCAACTGGCAGTATCTGGGTGGTGGCCGTTGAGGGAATCAATCCTACCAAGGCTCACCATGGCCAGCATGTTGCCACAGGAAGGATGAGAGAACTGTCTGCAGTTTCGTTTGACTGCAATCGACTATAAAGAAAGGAAGACATGTTTTACACAGAGACATTGGAGAAAGCGATTATTTTATAAGAGTATCAGGCTTGTGCAGTTCAATTATGCCTCAGAGAGGAAAGAGTATGACACTTTCCTCAGAAGTTCCCCACAAATCTTCTGCAGTAGGGAAAGTATACACTTCAAATATTTCCCCCTCAAAGATGCTTGTACAGAACAGCTGGCTTCTTCTCCCACAGGTGCCTTCTTCTTACGAGTGTCTCTTTTGAGAAGTCTTTTGAGAAACTTTTCACTTTGATGAGTCACCAGATTTGGAAATATAACTTTCTCCTCACACTTCCATATCATATATGGAACTATTGTTTCCATTCTGCATAAAACTGAAGCCACTGATGTTGAATAAGTTTTAAAACTGGAACAGCACATTCTAGATAGCAACACAACTGGGATTCTTATCTTCTGGAAGTCTGTGGATTCACAAAAGTTTAAATAGGATCAGAATATAGCCCTATTCTATAACCCCCTGAACAAAGTCATAGGAACTGCCAAAAAAGGTAAGACCAATGGTCCATATAGTCCCCAACAATCAGCCTCATGCCTTGATCAACTTGATTAATTCTTCTGCTTCACTCATACTTTATTTCTAGTCTCTCAACTCTCCCTCCCTCCTTCTATTACTATTGTCCATTTTCTCACCTTCACTTCAGTCTCATCATTACCTTCCTCTATCTTATAATGTACTCCATTCTTCCTTCACACCTTTCTCCTTTTCTATTGCATATCTCCCCCTGGTCTCACCTTCCCTTCCCACCTTCTGTTTGGTTCCCAAACTGTGGTCTGCGACTCACCCCTCAGAATCCATGATGCACCTCCAAGGGGTCCATGGGCCTCCTCTTGCATACTGTTCAGGGGTTTGTTTGTTTTAGTGTGTTGCTGAGTTGTGCAGCATGGTGACTGGGCTTGGTGTCGGCATGGCACAGACTCCGAACTCAGCCTCTGACAGAAGTGGAAGAAGTTTAAGGCACTTCTGCCCTCAGCAATCCCTTCAAAGCAGTGGGTTTAAAAAACTAGCAGGTGCAGGCTGCAAGCAGGCAGTGGGCGCAAAAGTTGCATTGTGGCTTGCCTTGCTCCCAGGAGGGCTGTCTGTCAGCAAGCCCATCCCAATGAGTCTGGGGCTGCAGCATGCAGCCTTGTGGGGGAGAGACCACTTCCCTCCCACCCTACTTAACTGGAGGAGCCAGCAGCAATACACAGAAAGTTGTAGCAGTGAGGAGCCACATCCTCCTGGAGCCAGATCTGCTGCGGCGGCTGGGCTGGGCTGTGGGACATCAGCATCACCCGTCCGCTGCCCACCTCCCTGGCATGATGTGACAGCAGCAGAGCAGGGGATGGGACAGCTGGGGGGGTGGGGTGGTGGCAGGTTTTTCTCTGAATCTCCCATAGTTTTAGTCTGGGCTCAAAACTCCAGTGAGGCTGGAGCGCGGGAGGGAGCCGGGCAACGGGTGGGTATGAAGGGGGAAAATTAACATGGAGAAGGGATGGCTGGGGAGAAATCATACTGGGGTATGAAGGGGTGAAATAAACATGGAGAAGGGATGGCTCTTGATTGGAGGGTAGTAAGAGACTGGTAAACATTGCTGTTGGCTTGATCTTCTCTTCTGCATTGTCCTCTTAGACTGGAGAATTGATACCATGGGCCAGTGGCTAAAGAAAGTGAGGCTCACAGGGCAGGAAGGACAGGCAGCAAGCTTGCCAGATAAGGAAGGGTAGACAGAAATCATTTATGAAGTTCCCAGCACCAGTTGAAAACGTCAAAGTAGTTATTCTTTGGAGGCATCTGTAGCTCGCAGAAAAGTTCGGCGCTATGACCCAAACTACATAAAAATGGGTTTCACGTCTACTGGTATGGCTGAAGAGCCACATTCACAGTGTGTTCTATGTTATGAGGTGCTGTAGAATGAGAGTATTAAACCAGCTAATCTTCGTTGGAACCTGGAAACTAAACACTCTAAGTTTACTGATAAAGATACCAGTTTCTTTGAGCAGAAGCTAAGGGAATTTCAAACAGAGAAGAAAATGGTCCAGTCTTCTTCCACCACTAATAGTAAAGCCCTTGAAGGATCCTTTATTCTGAGCTACAGAATTTCCAGGGCTGGAAAACCTCACACAATTGCAGAGGACCTCTTGATACCTGCAGCACAGGATATGGTGACAGCAGTCTTGAGTGAAAAAGCAGCAAAGTAACTTGATGTAATACCTCTGTCTAACAATACAGTTTCACGCCGAATCAACGAAATGGCTGATGACATCAAGAAGACAACGAAATGGCATTTGACATCAAGGGGCATCTGGGCATGCGTGATCAGTAGCCACTTCAGCGAGATGCTCCAGACGGCCCAACACGATTTCACATAAAATAAAAGGTAAAAATGTGGTGTTGATCCCCTCAATGGGGAAAAATATAAAGAAGAACCTCCCCACCCCCCAAGGACCTGCAAATAAAGGGCTGAGAGGGATGGAAAGCAGAGAAAAACTGCAGAGAAGTGAAAGATGTGGGGGAGGGGACCCGGAGCTACCTCGGGCAGACAGTATGGCGGAGGCATGTGGGTTAGAATACGGAGAGCAAAGAGACCTTACAGCACAGCTTGCAAGCCTGATGGACACAATTATTTCAAACCACGCTGATTCTAGAAAGCAATGGGGTCTCTTAAATGAAAATATACAGAAAGTCACCTCAGTAGTGGATTGTCTTAATAAAAAATTTGATGGCATGGCAGAGAGAATCACCAGCCTGGAACAGAGACTTGAAAGTTGAGAGAATCAGCAGCAAAGGTGGGAGGATAAGGTACAAGAAATTGAAAGAGCCCTGGGGGGAGTGCAGAGAAAAATGGAGGACCTGGAAAACTGGGTGAGGAGGAATAATTTGAGGATACAAGGAATCCCCGAGGGTGCAGAGGCCCAGGGGGGCAGGGACTTAATAAAAAAAATCCTGAAAGAAATCCTCCCAGAGAGCCCCCAACTCCATGAAGTAGAGATTGATAGAGCTCATAGGACTCTCCGCCCCAGGCCAAAAGACAGAGACTCCCCATGCACAGTAATATTCAGATGTCTCAGATACTCTGATAAGGAGAAAATTCTATGGGAAGCTTGAAAACTTAAAGATCTTAAATACCAGAGCCATAGAATTAATATACAGCCAGACTTAGCAGCAGCAACGGTGGTGCAGAGAAGGGGATGGTACAGAATACAAGAAAAATTTACAGCACATGGAATAAAAATGCAAAGAAGATACCCTGCTTCCTTCTCCTTCATGCACGAGAACCGCAGAAGGAACTTCTATGATACAAAGGCACTAGAGAAATATATAGCCGCAAAGATGCCAGAGATGCAGAGAGAGGAACTGGGACCAGCAAGAGAGTAGCCGAGAGGAAGCAGACAAAGAACTGAATAAACCCACGTCAGAAGGAGAAAGAAAAAGAGTTAAAAGGTGAAAGAAAGATACTTTGAAGGAAGGGCCTGTCTGGAGGGACAGCACAGATCGAGCGGCTCCAGAGGCACCTCCAGAGGAGGAGGAGGAGAGAAATGGACAACTGGATAAGTTGCCAAAGGGGGGAGGGAAGAAGGGGAGAGGGATGGGAGAGGGGAGGGGAAGGGGGGGCGGAAGGGAAAAGGGGTTTAAGGGAAGGTTATAAGGTACAAGGTACACACAGAGAATGCAAACAAGAAGGTCGAGTAACAGAACTTATGGGAAACAGGGAATATGGCTGATCTTAGGATATGTTCTTTGAATGTAAATGGGTTAAACTGTCCAACAAAGAGAAAAAAGACATGGCAGTACGCTAGGCGTGTAAATGCACAGGTACTGGCTCTGCAGGAAACGCATTTATTGCAAAGAGACAATACCAGAATGAGAGATAAATACTTTGAACATATATACTTCGCAAATGCGGAGCAGAAAAAAGCAGGAGTATTACTGGCCTTTGCCCACACATTGAAATTTAAGAGAGAGAAAATAGTGAAAGATCCAGAGGGAAGATACATAATGGTACAAGGGAGGGTGGCAGGAGAACTGTTTACTTTCCTAAACCTGTATGCCCCTAATACGGGACAAACAACATTCATGACAAAGGTAGTGAAAATGATAGAAAAAGAATGTCAGGGGACACTTATAATAACTGGAGACCTAAACAGCCCACTTACACGGCTTGACAGATCAGGTGGGGGGAAGCTGAAAAGAGGCCAATTGAAAATGGCCCAAATAATAACACAGGCACAATTGGCAGATGTATGGAGATTAAAGCACACAAAAGACAGGGAATACACATTCTTCTCCAATAGGCATATGACATACTCAAGAATAGACTACCTATTCATGCAAGACAAAGACTGGGAAAAATGTAGCCAGATAGAAATCACCCCTGCAGCATTTACAGACCACAGTGCAATCACGGCAACGATTAGAACAGGGCAAAAAACAACACACAGGACACCACATTGGGTTTTAAAGAAGGGAACTTTATTGAATGCAATGAACAAGGAGCAAATTAAACAACACATTGAAGAATACATGAAATGGAATGATAACGGGGAGGTGTCCCAGGGGGTGGTGTGGGAAGCAGCAAAGGCATACTTGAGAGGCCAATACATTAAAATCGAAACCTACAACAAAAAGAAAAGTAAAAAAGAGTTAAATGACCTATACCTGAGACTAAACACATTAGAAGAGAGATTAAAAAAGAAACCTACGAAACAGGGTACAAGAGAAAGGGGGGAGCTAAGGGGACTAATAGACACAATTGAAACGGAGAGGGTAATAAAGAAACTCAGATATACAAAGCAGTACTACTACAGTAAAAGTAACAAGGCGGATAGAGTACTATCATGGATGGTAAAGCAGAAAAGGAAAAAAACCCAGATAACACAGATATTACACCCCAAAGGACAGAAATGGGTCACAGGACAAGAAATGAGGGAGCAATTTCAAAACTTTTATAAAACCCTATACACCACTGAAGCACCTAATGGGGGGGAGATTAATACCTTCTTAGACAAACTAAAGTTACCAAACATAACAGTTGAACAGAGAGGATGGCTAAATGAGCCCATTACAATAAAGGAAGTACAACAAGTTATTAAGGAACTGCCCAAAAATAAAACTCCAGGACCGGATGGGTTCATCCCAGAGTTTTACCAAACATATGGGGAGCAGTTGGCCCCACTATTAACGAAGGTATACAATGGGATACAAGAAAAACAAGAGATGCCAGAGACATTCTATGCAGCTACCATCACGCTCTGCCCTAAACCAGGGAAAATAGGCAAAGAATGTGGGGACTTTAGACCTATTTCGTTACTAAATACGGATGCTAAAATATTTACTAAGATTCTAGCCACCAGACTGCAGGGGATTATTAGATCGCTTATAGGACCAGACCAGACGGGGTTTATCAATGGCAGAATGGGAGTAGACAATATCAGGAGGGCGATAAATTTAATATACAAAGCCAACAAAGACAGAACCCCCACAGCACTAATCTCCCTCGACGCGAACAAGGCCTTTGATAGACTGGAAAAAGAATTTTTAATGGCCACATTAGGTAAAATGGGATTCAAGGGAGCATATTTAAAATGGGTGTCTAGTATTTACAAACAACCGGTAGCTAATATTGCGATAAATGGGGTACTCACATCGAATATCCCAATTAGTAGAGGGACACGCCAGGGCTGCCCCTTATCTCCCCTGCTATTTGACTTGGCAATAGAACCACTGATAGTAGCCATTAACCAGAACAAAGGAATTAAAGGACTGCAGGCAAGGGAAGTGGAACATAAAACAATGGTATACGCTGATGACATGCTGCTGACGATAACCAATATACAATCATCAATGAAGGAATTGACTAAATTACTAAAGGAATTTGGGGCACTGTCAGGGTACAAGGTAAATACAAATAAAACCCAGGTCATGACACTAAATAAAACAGGAATGACACAGGCAGACCTAGATGAATTAGCGCAATTTCAAATGCAAACAGAACAATTGAAATATCTAGGGGTTTGGCTAACCAAAAACACGAAAGACCTATATAAAAAGAATTATTTACCCTTTATTCAGGAGTTCCAAAATAAACAGCACTCATGGAGGCGATTGGGATGTTCCTGGATAGGGAAAATGAATATAATTAAAATGCAGTTATTACCCAAAATTTTATACACTATACAGGCAATTCCTATATCCTTAAATAAAGAATTTTTCCAAAAAATAGAAAAGATTATGAGATATGTAATATGGGGGCAAAAAAGACCTAGGGTACGCAGAACAATATTAAAAACTAAAATAGAACAGGGGGGATGCAATCTACCGGATATGAGAATGTACCACAGGGCCTCGGCCCTGAGGACAGTTAAAGTATGGTTTAATGAGGGAGAAGAGCCCAGATGGAGGAATTTGGAACTAGAGAGTTTAGGATTGGAAAATGGGCAAGATATTTTTGACTGCCCAGAAAAAATACAATTGAAGAGCCCTGAACGAAAGGATCACCCTTTTGCAGGAATAGCACTAAATACATGGCGGGAATGCCAAAGAAAATTGGAGATTGTACAGGGTAAAACCCCATATACTCCACTAGAAAAAATTGGGCCCAAATGGGATGCAAGAGAGAGAGAGATTATGAAGGGGTGGAGAGAGAAGGGAATTTATCGGGCCACACACCTGTTCACACAGGGGGGGCTAAAATCAAGGGAAGAACTGGAAGAGACCCTGAAGGAAAAGATACAGTTCTGGCAATATTGCCGACTGCATAGTGCCCTGACAAATCCAAGGGATAAACCAAATTTTAGTAGAACCCCCACAGAGCTAGAAAAAATCCTATTTAATAAGATAGGACAAAGAGGAATTTTTTCAATACTACATAGGATAGTAAAGACAATATACCACCTGCCGGATGCGGGTTATGTGTCTAAGTGGGAGGATGAATTAATGATAGAGATAACAGAAGAAAAGATGAAACAGATGTGGTTATATGCCAACACGTGCTCTAGATCCCTATTAGTTAAGGAACCACAAATCAAGCTAATGCACAGGTGGTATACCACGCCTGTAGAGATTAATAGAATAAAAGCAGCATACCCCCCAACCTGTTGGCGGGGATGCGGTGAAAGAGGTACATACCTACACTCATGGTGGAGCTGCCCAAAGGTGTCTGAATTCTGGAATAAAGTATGGAAGGTTATTACTGAGACTTTGAAAATACCACTGCCTTTCAAGCCAGAAATAGCCCTATTGGGACTATACCCAGAAAAGGAGCTATCCAAACAGCAGAGGAGGACAAGCACCAACCTGATTCTAGCAGTGATCCACACGATTGCCAGCACTTGGAAATTTGCTAAGGGTCTCACCTGGCAGGCATGGCTCCACAGACTATGGCATTGCCTTTCAATGGAAAGGATCACTGCCAGCCTAGAAGACAATCTAGACAAATTTTATAAAGACTGGGACCAATGCTGGACAGTATTAACAAAGAAGATAAAGATGGAACAGTTCACACATTCGACTTGCTTAAGAGAAATATATTAAAATTGGGGGGGGGAAGGTTTTAAGGAGGCGGGAGGAGGGGGGGAGTAACTGGGGAAGGGAACATACATGTAAATTTTGGTTTGTTTGATGTTATGTATTAGAAGCTAAAATAAAAAAAGACATATTAAAAAAAAAAGAAGAAGCAACTTGTTACAGAAATCACAAACAGCTCATACTATTCTCTGCAGCTGATGAGTCCACAGATATTGCCAGTGTTGCCAACTTGCTGGCGTACATCAAGTACAATTATGAAAATGAGATGATTGAAGATCTTTTGTTTTGCCGTTCTTTACCAACCAGGGCTACTGCACAGCATTTATTCACTGAGGTTAATTCATTCCTGACAGCAAATGGCATTGATTGGGGTAAATGCATTGGAATTTGCACTGATGGTGCTCGTGCAACGACAGGCAGCGTTTCTGCCTTGGTTGCACGTATCCAGAAAGTAGCCCCTGATGTTCACTGGGAACACTTGATTGATTTGCGGTGTCAATCGAGCAGGTGGGGCCAGGGCACCCCAGTCCAGCTAACAGCCCCTACTAATGACCGACACCCTTTAGGTGTCGCCCTTCAGGCTGGCGCCCACAGGGCCCCGCCCTTGGAGTTGTTACCTGGAGAAGGGGAGGGACAAGTAGAGTGGCAGCTGCTTCCTCCAATCACCAAGAGCCCCAGTCCCCCCAGCACCAAACACACACAGTCTGCAGCTTCCCCACACAGGGTCCTGCCCTTGGAGTTGTTACCTGGAGAAGGGGAGGGACAAGCAGAGTGGCAAGTATAAATTAATAAAATATTAATAGTCCCTTGGTAAACCAAGTCCTAAGCAGGCCTGGCTGTCCCTGAAAATAAACTAAAATCAAAACTCTTCCTGCTGAGTAAAACCTTCAGCAGGGCTCAATAGACCCCACAGTAGAGAAAGGAAGAGCAGCAGGTTCCCCCCCACCCCCACTCACACCACCCGGCCATGCAGCTGCTTGAGTGCGCTGCAATCCTCCGCAATGCAATACTGGACTGTTCGTAGGAAACTATACAACAAGCTGGTCACTTCTTCAGTCAAATAGAGTGCCGCCTCCGCCTCCTCAGCCCCGCTAACGGCACAGCCAATGGCTACTTTGCCCTTCAGCCGCCGCCCTCAGTGCAGCGCCCTGGTAATGAAGGTACCTGGGGGGAAGAGACACAATAGCAGCCAGGTGGGGGCAATCCTCCCTTCAGTCTCTGCTTCCTTCAACCACAGCCAAGCTCTCCTGTGATTTCCCAGCTCCACTCCCACTGCTCTCCCACTCATGAACACGCAGAAATCTGTGTGTTCATGAGTGGGAGAGGCCCATGCAAAGGATGTGACACAGGTGCACACGGTGAGTGGAGGTGCGTGCGCGCTCCCACCTAACACGAAATCCCCATGCACCCCCCACTTATCCCCATGCATGGAGCAACCAGGGAAAATAGTGGTTGCTCCATGCATGAGGATGAGTAGAGAGAGCGTGGGGATGCGTGTGCACCTGTATGCATGCCCCACCCACCATGCATGCACCAGCATGCCCACTGACCCGCCACTCTCTGGGGGCTGTGTAAAAAAGGCCTAATGGATTTAGGGAATTAGTCCTCAGTCCACAAACTACTTACTTGCAGGTAACCTTGCAAGTTATCTGCAAGTTACCCAAGTAAGTGGTTTGTGGATTGAGGAGTAAGAGCTTAGCTATGTGTTGTCGAATGCAAATTGCTGATCTCTATTTTAGTGTTACAGTTTATGGGTTTAATGCTACTTTGGCCTTGTTGATGAGTCATTTACCTTCTTGAAATCAACATGTTCATTGACAACTAACATGTTATCTTACTTGTAAATTGGCAATTAGCTTAATTTAATGTTCCTCCTACTGGTCTTAAGCTGGAAAAAGAGCAAACAGTAATCCAAACAGTAATCCAAAGTATTTTTTTTTTTAAAGGCAGACAATTTTTTGATGAGTTATTTCAAAATAAAAATAATAATACAAAAATCAATCATCATCATTAGTTGATTCTTTTTATTATGTGGTTATCACCTGGACAAACAAATTAATACTTGGATTACATTAAAGCTGAAATTATTTATTGGGCAAATACTGAATTCAACTAATTCAGTCGATTTGAATAGCTTTTAATTAACCCTGACAAGGATGCTCTATTCATTTCTAATCAATTTCCCAGAATGTTTCATTTCATTTATTAAGATTATTTTAGTCATTTTGGTGTTTTGTTTATGTTCGTTTTGGTCCCTTTGGCATACACTGCGGCTACTTTAGGCTGCCTCAGGGCAGTGTTTGTGTGAAGACTGAATGCATCCAGGAACTGCCTCAAGGTAGTCTGTGTGTGAAAAATGAATTGGACTTGAATACCCAGAAGATTGAAACATCCGGAACTTTAACGTGTGTCTAAATATGCCCATTGTCATTCACTGCTGGAGGTTGGGGTGGGAGAAGAGTCTGCAGCACCTTTTCTCTCTTTTACAACCTTGCGTTAAGCACCAATAGCAAAGAACAAAGGAAGATAACACCCAGGCAGAAGGGACTGGTACTCTGTAACTATGGCTGCATTGCATTTAGATGAGATAGTACCACGCAAGTCCACCCAGTGGACACGTGTAGTACCGCCCATTTAAAAGTGGGGGTGGGTGAGTGGGTGCGTGCGTGCGTGCTCCTATGACCCACGCATCTCCACCCATCTCCCCACATGGCGCAATCGGGAAAAACCTGGGTTTCTCTGTGCAGGGGTATGGGTGGCCAGAGGGTGGATGGGGGCACACACGGACCCCCCCACCCCCACCCCACAGTGCCAATCTAAAAAAAGCCTATGGCTGGAGTCAGACTTTTCCCCCCTCCCCCTGCCAAATTTTAAAGTCCATATTCCCCAGGAAACAAGGACGACTATTTCTCCCCATTTGACAGAAAGTGTTTCCCAAGTCTGAGAACAAGATGAAAATTGACAAAGTTAGCAGGGGTGTTAGTGTGTTTGTGAGAGATGATTCTTAGGATGCTGAAAGGGACTTTCACTGCTTCCACCTCTGACCCTCTGAGTGACTTTAAAACTAAAATTTTAGAGCCAAAGTCAGTGCACACATTGGACAACTTTAAGTTTTTGTAGGTAAGTAAGTAAGTTTATTAGGCATTAACTTGCGCCATAGCCATTATATAAGTAAAATACATACATACATAAGAAATAATACATAGATAAACATAAGCAAACACAAACAAAGCATATAAATAAAACACTTAATCACTAGGTCTAAAATACAATCAAGAAATTCCTGGGAAACACAATATTCAGGAGCACAAAGACCTTGCCCTTCTCAGGGCTTGTGCTGGCAACACTTGACCCCTGCATATGAGACGCTTGACCCCTGAACTGCAGGCAATCAAAGACTCAGCCCAGCAATGGCTCTAAGTAGCACTGAAATTCATGATAAACATTGGAATTTGATCAACAGAACTTATGGAACACCATATAGGATGTTAATCATACGCAGGGGTTACCAAGGTTTACTCAAGGACCATAAGGGGATGGATACAGTTTCCTTATTATTGCTGCTTGGTAAGAATAAGTGGCCAGATCAATAATAACCTCCTTATCCTGGTGCTGACATAGCCAGATTAACTTCTCGCTTCTAGAGAAAAAATTAATCATCTGCAAAAAAGGGGGCCAGAAACATTTTCCTAATATCCTGGAAATAAAGACATTCCAGGACATAATGCTCAGTATCCTCGACTGAGTTTAAACTGCAAGGACAAATCCTTTTGCTTTTAATGATGCCCAAACTACGTCCCACACTGATTTCCATTAACATCTGGCCCAAACACAGTCTAGTGAGATGTATATGGCAACTTGGCTTTAGGTCAAGCTGGAGATATTTTGCCATCCCAAATTCAGGCATCCAATGGACATAAAGTGGGGCAACTGCGTTAACTCCAATTGTTGCATATCAGTTGTTGCTATATCAGTAATTTTCTGATATATCTCCTGAATCTCGGTATCCGAGAAAAACCTGACATCCCGATGAGCAGCATAACAAAATCCTGCATTTATAAGGGCAGATTTAATAAACAGCAGCCAAGGGGGTTGAGCTTTAGGGGATTTCATCTGATCCTGCAAGTAACACATTTTAACCAAATGGCCACGGCTCAGAGTCAATAACTTGAACCAGAACTTCAGGTTTCTTTTTATCATTATTGTTCTTATTGCTTCTAGCCCTGCCTCCAATCTCAGGAATGCTGCTGGCATGGAACCAGGGAGACCAAAGGGATGGCAAGAATTTATTCTGTCAAATATCAATGGCCCCAGTATCAGCATGTCCCCAAATTTCGATGCCGTATGTCAACAGGGCAACTATTTTTGCCCTATATGCTTTTAATGCTGCAATAATACATTAGCCCCATGCCTGAAATTAAATTTTTTAATAGCAAAGCTCACTTGCAGAGTCTTAGATTTAAGTGATGCCATCTGCTCCTTTCACCCAAATTAACTGAAAAAATTACTACTAAGTATTTGAATGAACTAGCTATCTCGATCTTATGCCCTGAGATCCCTTTAACCGTCAATTCCACTTATAAAACTTAGTTTTTCTGGTAGTTAATTGATAATCTCTTTGTTTCACATAATCTAGCTAATTATAATAAATAATTTTATTCACTTGGTCATAGCTATAGCATATACACATAACAAACTACAAACATAGACATACATCTCATATACATTAATTTATAAATTAAAATGGAAAAAAGAAAAATCTCAATCCCAAGGTGACTCAGCTATCACCCTGCTTATCCCAAGGGAAAAGTATCTCAGGGAATTTTCTATCAGTATCATTACAAGTAACTCAAACTGGTATTTAAGCATGATATAAAGCATACTTTGTCACAGAGTTACTTAAATCAATTATAACAATAGCCCACTACAATTCATAGATCATCCAATCCTCAGAATAATGTATTTACATCCCAATCTCACTAGCTTTGTCCAAGGACCCTTCCCTTCATATAATAGGGGAGATCTCCCTTCATCACTTATAAATCCCTCATAACTCCACTCCAGTGTACCATGTCAACCAGTTACACTTTCCCCTCCTGTTCCTTCCAATGTCAAAAATTGCTCAAATCTCGTTCTCCTAATGATAGCTTGTGTTAAATACTTAGCTACAGCAGGTATGTATTCCCTCATATTTAATGCATGCCACACTAAGTATATCGCAGTTCTTCCCGGTTGCTTTTCAATCAATTCGGACAGATATTCTGTCCTTAAGTCTCTGTACATCTGGCATTCAAAAAGAACATGATATGTAGTCTCAACACTAGCCTGGTCAAAGGGGCACATTCTTTCACTATAACTCACCCCTTGGATCCTACCTTGTAGTACTCTTGTAGGGAGGGCATTAAATCTAGCACACATTACAAGATACCTCCCCCTCGCTGTCAGGGTGTCTTCCAAATAGGGAGCCATTCCTCCCATCTTTGGGATGTATTTTAAGTATTCTTTAAGATGTCGCGTATCAGTAACTGCGGCTATATCCTTTTGTCGGGCTAAATCCTTTAGCCTTGTCAGTATCGTATTCCTTAAATGCCCCATTTCTTTCCCTTCCAGGTATTCCCTGGAGAACCCCATTTTCATCAAGTAGGTAGAGATTGAAGCTTCCCATGAATTCTGAAACTTGTCAGCAGAGTAATATACAATTAAACCTTTCTGGGCACTATTGTGGACTTTTAACCACATCTTGAGTGTCATCATCCATCCCACCTGCTCCCAACCAAGTTGTCCTACTTCCAGCCTCACCGCAGCTGCTGGAGTACCCGGGGGAACTCTAAGTAATTTTTGTAAGAATTGCGATTGTAAGCGTCCCCATTTCTCTTTTATTAGAGGAACCCATAACTCAGCCCCATAAAGGAGCTTAGATCTAACCATAGCATTACCAACCTGTATAGCTGGTTTAACCTCAAGTCTATCAGAGTTATAAAAATACTTAGCTATTGCCCTAATAACAGGTCTAGCAGCCTCAATCGCGCTATGCACGTGAAATTTCCATTTTCCTGTCTGCTGAAAGTTCATCCCCAAGTACTTGAATATAGGTACCTGCTGAACCATATTCCCCTGTATGACCCATTTATAGATCTTCCTAGAACTTGAGAATACCATTATTTTAGATTTGCTATAGTTTATTTTCAGGGCATTTAGCTCACAGTACCTAGCAAACTCCATTAGCTGTCTAGTAAGCCCTATCCTTGTTTGCGACAACAGAGCTAAATCGTCAGCAAACAAGAGGCATCCTAGCGGTCTTGCTGCCAACTTTGGGGGATGAAATACTGCTTTTGCCATCTTGGGTATCAGGTCGTTAATGAATAGGTTAAATAATGTGGGAGCCAGAACACAACCTTGTCTGACTCCCACGGTGGTTCCCACACTGCGGGACAAATGCCCTGTACTATCCACTCTTATTTTGATCTCGGTATTATGGTGAATCTTTTGCAGGAGATGAAGAAGCCTATGATCTATAGAGGTTTCTCTTAACTTCCCCCACAACAAACCCCGATTTACTGAATCGAAGGCAGTAGATAAATCCAAGAAGGCTACAAAAAACTGCTTATTCTTACTCTTGTATTTTTCAACTAAGTGGAACAGCATGATACAATGCTCAATTGTAGATCTCTGACGTTGAAATCCTGCCTGTTCCGGGTATAAAATCTGATTTACCTCTATCCAATTAGTAAGTTTCCCCAACAAAACTTTGGCATAGAGTTTGCTAATTATGCTTATTAAACTTATTGGTCTATAATTAGAGGGGTCTGACCGATCCCCTTTTTTAAACACCGGAATAACAATTGCTGTCCCCCACTCTGCTGGCATTAGCCCCGTGGCATTTATGGAATTAAACAAAGCCACTAACATAGGAACCCACCAATCTAAATTTGCTCTTATACATTCTATCTGTATACAATCCACTCCTGGGGCTTTGTTACTTTTAGTTGATCTTATGTGGGTCATTATTTCCTCGTGAGTCAATTTAGGCCAAGGCGGACTATTTGATAGATCTATCTCCTGATAGCTCTCCTGGGGATCAATAACGTTAAAGATACCCTGGAAATACTGTTCCCAAGTTTCCACTAGAACTACATACACTGCCTGTGTGGGAACCTTACCTAGTACACCATTTATGCATTTCCAGAAAGTCCCAAGGTCCTTGCTATCAGCTGCCACCTTCATTCTATTCCAGCCCTCTTTCCAGTAAGCACTTTTCCTTTCCCTTATCATATTAGCATATATCTTTTTAGTCCTATAGAAGTCCTGCAAGTACTCCTTCTTATGCTCTCTCCGATACAATGCATATGATTTAGCAGCCTTGATTTTAGCAGCCCGACACGCTTGATCATACCATGGCTTATTGGTTGATCTTGCTATACTCTTCCTGTTTCCCTTATGAGCACTAAATAGGAGTCCATGCATCATTGTCATCAACTTGTCATAGTTCTGGACACTAATCCCTTCTCCCTCAAAACTCACTATATTACCCTGCATCCTTACTACCTCCAGGTTTCTTGTTACAGCTTCAAACTCTTTGGCCAAAGAGCTTTCCCACTTTCGTTGGGGGAAAACTTCCAAATACGAGAGATCAAGATCCTTCTCCCTGGGAGTCTTGTTTACCTTCTCATCTAACCGAAGCATTAAAGGTTGATGGTCACTTAGGACATTTGTTCCTACTTGAAAATTCTTAACCCTATCCATTATGTTCTGGGATACTGCTACAAGATCTATTACCGACGCCCCATGTGGCCCAATATGGGTAAACTCCCCATCTTGGTCTGCAAACCCAGACCCATTTAGAACTATAAGGTCAAGGTCTCTAATCATAGCAGCGTAATTCATCCCTGCCTTGTTTACTAGTTGGTCCCTCGATGTACGTCTAAACACACCTTTACCCCCAGGCGAGTGGAGCACAATACCATGTTCCTCCAAGGTCTCATTATCCGGCCCTATTCGGGCATTATAATCCCCTACTACTATAAGCTTTATTTTGGGCCACCTCGCCTGGATATCCTCCAAGGCTTCTTGGAATTTTCCCCAAGCACTCTCCCTATAGTAGCCTGAATTATAAGGAGGAATATACCCGTTGATAATAATAAATTCCTCCTGCCCCAACTTCAGGAATATCCCTAACGCCACCGGAGGGAAAGAAAAAATAATATGGGCAGAGTGCGCTAAACTAGTAGTCAAAAAACAGGCCAAGCCACCTCTAGGTCTACCCCCTCTCAAGGAGGGGATAGCCTCAATAGAAAAGACTTTATAATTGGGTAAGCTAATCGCCGCAACCTCCCAAGTTTCCTGTAAGCAAATAATATGAAACTGGCTCAGATAAGGCAAAAAGTCTTCCTCATGTAAATGTCTTTTCCACCCTGCAGAATTCCAAATACAAATATCTAGAATGTTGTCATGGCACACATCAAGTCATTGGGGGATACCTACACTCTGTACAATCCCCTCTCTATCATACTTATGCTGCTCACTCTGCGGTGAACCCCTACATCCCAATTCTCTTCCTTGGAATGGGATCAAAAATTCCCCTAATGGGGACAAGACTACCGGTTGCATCTCCATCATATCCATTTCCTCAGGGCACTCTTTTTCATTACTCCCCTCGTGCTCTTCTGGGGCCTTCCCCTCAAGATCTCCATCTTCCCTTCCCTTGTATTGGCCATTCAAAGCAATCTCAGAAAGCCTTTCTTGTATAGGCCTTTTACCCTCGTGACTAGCCATCATTCCTATTTTACTTGGCTCGTCTGTTCTATTAACATTATTCAAAGAATTTCTGGAAGCTTGTACTTTACTCCGATATGTCGGAGCTAACGGGACTGGTTCCCCCACGTCCCTGCACACCTCTCCCAGAATAATGCCCCAAGAGTAAAAAAGCTGGGGTTGGGCTTTTATACACTCAACTAGCTGGCGTGAATTGAAATTTACAACCAGCCTCTGGAAATTATTAGGGGCTGGCAATAGTTGATATGTCCCTATATGCCCCCAAGGGATCTTAACCTGGAGTATACTAGATAAATAATTTTGAATATCGTATTTTGTACTCCACTTGGGAAAAAAACCATTAGGCAGGGGATATATTCTAAATGCTATTGCAAGGTCATTAGGTATATAAATAGGCAGTTTCGCACCGTTGACCTGCCGCGGTTGATCCTTCTCATTAATATGCCTCTCAACCCTGGGCTCAAGGATCGTATTATTAACTTTACTTCGTCCCTGGGTTGCTATAATCTGCTTGTCAAGCATTTTCTGTACTTCTTTCCCCAAATAGGCCGCTTTTATTTCCGCTAGAGCCTCAACAATCTGGTCTAATGCGACTTGCTGAGAGACTATATGGGTTATGATCCCTTCTACTCTAGTCAATAATTTCTTAACTAGGTCTGCTATTAGGAAGCACTGGTTCCCTAAAAGATGGGCCAGGGACAAATCCCCCAGGTCCTTCCCTTGGTGAGGTGACCTTGGGGAAGAATGCCCCCTACTACCAATGGAGTTCGAGAAGGAGCTAACCTGCGTAGCTTCCTGACTCAAAATTGAAGATTCCAGCGGGGGCATATCCCCAAACTCCTGCATATTTTGAGAGGGCAATAAAAATGTATCCATTTTCATTTGTTTAGCTTGGGATAATTGGGGTTGTTGGTCAGGATTGGGAGGGCTCTGCCGTCTACGTTTTCTTGTCATTTCAGGGTCCTTCTATACTTACTATATCTCTTTAAATCCCTCTAGCCAAGTCTCCAACCATAAACTATCTTATGGCCTATTGTTCATAAATAGCCCCAATAGTCTATCTCGATGTTAACCAGGAAATTTAACCCAAAATCCCGTCTCTCAATCTGTTAACATTAATCACATATAAATTCCTCTCCACCTTAGTCAATTTCACAGAGTCTTTGCTCCTACTCCGGGTTGCGCCAAAGGGTGCGCAAAAGGATGCGCCCTTGTGCGTACAGCCCTTCGGCTCGCGCCCCCAGCGCTGCCGTGGGCTGACTGAAGCTTTTTGTTCCCTCTGCAGGTCTCTGGCTCCGCCCCCAGCTCCGCTCTCCAGGCCAGCTGACAGGTGAGTACTTGGAATTGGCTAATCACAGCGTCCCGGAGTCCCCGCTACCTCGGCACTGCCGTGGGCTGACTGAAGCTTTTGGTTCCCTCTGCAGGTCTCTGGCTCCGCCCCCAGCTCCGCTCTCCAGGCCAGCTGACAGGTGAGTACTTGGAATTGGCTAATCACAGCGTCCCGGAGTCCCCGCTACCTCGGCACTGCCGTGGGCTGACTGAAGCTTTTGGTTCCCTCTGCAGGTCTCTGGCTCCGCCCCCAGCTCCGCTCTCCAGGCCAGCTGACAGGTGAGTACTTGGAATTGGCTAATCACAGCGTCCCGGAGTCCCCGCTACCTCGGCACTGCCGTGGGCTGACTGAAGCTTTTGGTTCCCTCTGCAGGTCTCTGGCTCCGCCCCCAGCTCCGCTCTCCAGGCCAGCTGACAGGTGAGTACTTGGAATTGGCTAATCACAGCGTCCCGGAGTCCCCGCTACCTCGGCACTGCCGTGGGCTGACTGAAGCTTTTGGTTCCCTCTGCAGGTCTCTGGCTCCGCCCCCAGCTCCGCTCTCCAGGCCAGCTGACAGGTGAGTACTTGGAATTGGCTAATCACAGCGTCCCGGAGTCCCCGCTACCTCGGCGCTGCCGTGGGCTGACTGAAGCTTTTGGTTCCCTCTGCAGGTCTCTGGCTCCGCCCCCAGCTCCGCTCTCCAGGCCAGCTGACAGGTGAGTACTTGGAATTGGCTAATTACAGCGTCCCGGAGTCCCCGCTACCTCCGTCAGCACAGATGAATGCGCTCATGGCTCAACATCTTTCCCAGTCTGACCAGAGGGTAGGGCACTGCACTGCGTCCCCAGCCTAACGGGCCCATCCAACGGGCGACATCCTTTGGATGTCACCCTTAGGCTGACGCCCAAGGGGACCCCAGCCCCTGGTTAACTAATACCTGGCAGGAAGAGAGAGCCAATGAAGGCCAGGCAGGTCAGCACACAGCTCCTCCCCAAGCGTCTCCTTCCCCCAGCAGCTGCACAGGACACGCCCAAGGGGACCCCAGCCCCTGGTTAACTAATACCTGGCAGGAAGAGAGAGCCAATGAAGGCCAGGCAGGTCAGCACACAGCTCCTCCCCAAGCGTCTCCTTCCCCCAGCAGCTGCACAGGACCACTAGCTAATTTGTTCATGGTCCCTCTGGAGCCCAGTTGGTGTACAAGAAATAATAACAGTATCATCAGCATAAAGCAACATTTTGATGTGCGTTGATAATAGCTATGGGGGGTGAAAGATGATATTATCCATAAGAACATAAGAACATAAGAAGTGTCATACTGGGTCAGACCAATGGTCCATCTAGCCTAGCATCCAGTTTCCAACAGTGGCCAATCACGGTGGCTTGGGAGAAGCACCCAACAGGTCACAATGGGGGATCCATTCCCTGTTGTTTTCTCTCAGCTCCTGTCAAGTTTCCTGATCCTATCTGACTAATAGCTGCTATTGAACCTATCTTCCAGAAACTTGTCCAAACCTCTTTTAAACTCAGCTATAGTACTGGCCCTTACCACAGCCTCAGTAGCCCTAGCCACTGCCGCTGTAGACGCCACCAGGGCAGCCGCCTCGGCCACCTCCTCCTCCTCGAGTGGCAGTGGCTGTGGCAGCACTGGCAAGTTGGCCCCCTGCCAGGGGATCCTCACCACAGCCTTCTTCATTTTTTCTTTTTTTAAAAAAAACAAGGATCTCTCTCTCTCACCCAACACACAAACCGAACCAAAACACACAGCCAGCCAATCCAACAAAGTCACACACAGTCAAACACAGCCAAAAACACACCAACTGAGTCAAACACACACTCGCTCACCACACAGCTCCGCACACACATGAATTTCCGGTTTTCGGTGCTTCCGCTTTCGATTTCGGGCTCTCGCGCGATTTCAATAGCTGAACACGAACTCGGCAAATGGCTGAATGGCTGAACACGAACTCAGCGACCAACCAACGGCTGAACTCGAACAGGCGAAAAGGAACGGCCGAACATGAACAGCCAAACACAAACAGCTGAACACGAATGGCTGAACACGAACCGTGGTCTGTTGCCCATCCCTAAAACATATGTGTACAGAGAGCCTCTCATGCACACATCCTTTTTCCCCCCAGCATGACCACAAAGTTAATAATAGAATCATAGAATGTCAGAATTAGGGAAGGGACGTAGAGAATCATCTAGTCTAACCCCTTGCTTGCATGCAAGATGACTACCACTACAACATTCCCAACAGATGCCTGTCCAGCCTTTTTTGAAAACGTCAAGTGATGGAGAGCCCACAACCTCCCTAGCCAACTAGTTCCAGCTCTTACTATTAGGAAGTTTTTCCTAATGTCTAACCGAAGTCTACCTTCCTGTAATGTGAGAGTCCTGCCCAGTGTGTAGCAATGAAGAACAGTTCCTTGCCATCTTTTTGGTGGTAGCCCTTTGATGTTTGAAGACTGCTATCTTGTCTCCCCTTAGGATCTTGTCTCTTTGCTAGACTAAACACACCCAGTTCCTTCAACCTTTCCTCATAAGACTTGCTTTCCAGACCCTTCATCATCTTTGTCACCCTGCTCTGAACCTCCTTCAATTTGTCAATGTCCTTCTTAAAATGAGGCACCCAAAACTGGCCACAGTGCTCCTGGTAAGGTCTGATGATTGCTGAATAGAGGGCAAGTCTTACCTAGTCAGTGGGTTATTATTACTACGGCTGTAATGAGATCTTGCAAAAAGTGAGAATCTTGTTGAAATCCTGGTTCTCGACTCGTCCGAGATGAACTGAGAATCAGGACTTTTTTTGTTGCATTCTTGGCAAAATTTTCTTTTAAAAAAATCATTAAAAAATCATTGTACATATGCAAAATGGCCTCCGGACTGTGTTTTAGATGCACAATAATGGTCACCACCCTTAACCCAAATGGTGGCAATAGCATCACCACCATTTAGATTAAGGTTAGTGGCCATTTTTCACATGTACAAAACATGCCGGTGGCCATTTTGAACATGCACAATGCCTTTTTTCTCATCCATTGTTGCCACCATTTTGGTTAAGGGTGGCGGCCATTTTGCACATGCACAAATAGTCCAGCCGTCATTTTGCACTCATGCAGTGATTTTATTATTATTATTTTATTTTAATTTCTCACCCAAGAACTCACTCTGGGACTGAGATCTTGCCTGGTTTTCAAACTCGCAATTTTCTCGCAAGAAAAAAGGTCTCTTCTCATTCAGCCATATTACCAAATAGAGTGGAATTATTACCTAGTCAGTGAGGTATAATGAATTTTCATAAACATATGCAAATTTATGCAGATTAATTGTGGCATGAAGTGTACCTATTTTTCTCTGTCAAATGTTGTTGAGGGGCATGGCAAGGGTGATATATATATATATATATATATATATATATATATATATATATATATATATATATATATATATATATATAATCTGCATAAATTTGCATATGTTTATGAAAAATCATTATACCTCACTGACTAGGTAATAATTCCACTCTATTAGGTAATATGGCTGAATGAGAAGAGACCTTTTTTCTTTCTTCCCTAATATATAAAGTATATATAAATATACATATTTATATAAAGCATATATAAAGTACTTAGCACCTAATCCCCAACTGTTCACAGTCATTAATTGCCTAAGTAGCTAAGTAACCGGAACTAAAGCCTGGTTTGTTACTTCGAGACTCTGAGACCCAGACTGATGGTGAAATTACCCCGAGAACTTTGGATTGTGGTGGGCGAGGGGTGGCTCCTCCTTGTGTGAGTTTGGGGACTGATGATGTTAAGGAGCAGAATATAGTAGGGATAGGCGAACGCGGTTCGGAAGTTCGGAGTTCGGACCGAACTCGAATAGTTCGGTCAACCGAACCGAACGGTCGAACCGAACTCGAATTCGAACGTTCGGAGTTCGAACCGAACTCAAACAGTTCAGTCAACCGAACCGAACGGTCGAACCGAACTCGAATTTGAACGTTCGGTTCGGATGCGTTCGGTGAGTTCGGAATTGAAATTCCATTGGTTTCAATGGAAAACACATTATCGGCTGTAACATTTTTGTTTTTTAAGCTATGTGGCTGAGCTACCTTCAATAGAACTCATTACGTGCACCAAATATCAAAACAATTGGATAAAGGAATACGATTATAGAAGCAGTTGCATTATTGTATTTTGCAATATTCTACATATACATTCTTAGCTGTAACTTCTTTGCCTCACATCTAATGTAGGTGAAACATGTTAAGTTTATACCCCTTCCCATAGTAACTATCTTTGCCAAATTTCAGAAGGATTGGACAAAAGGTCTTGGTGGTATAAGCAATTAACAAATAAATGTATGTCTGATTATAACATCTTTGTAGTCCAACCAGTGTACATGAAATTTGGCAGGACTATATATTTCACTTTCATGATCATCTCTGCCAAATATCAGAGAGATATTATAAAGGGTCTCAATTTTATATGCCTGTACAACAAATGTAGAGAAGGGGCCTATGCCTGGGATTCTCTTATGTCACTGTGGTATAAGATCGGTTTGTGATGCAAATTGGCCAACAGAAGTGGTTCCCTTTATCAAAATCTCCTGTACATTTGCTGAAATAGCAGGAACGGTATTTGATACATTCCTGTCAAATATCCTGTAAACAGAATGGAATATCAAAATGTAACAGCTGGAAATGTATTTTCAGGTTAATGTCTTATACCCTTGGGACCCTTTATCCACTCTTTCCTAAAATTGGCAGAAATATTAAGCATATAGAGGGATGTAATATGCACAAGTTTCATGAACATTGGATGCAAGATAAAGAAGTTGTAGTCATGAATGTGTATGGAGCTTTTCTTAAAATCACAATATTCAATTGCTTCTGAAATCAGTTTCCTTTATCTAATCGTTCCGAATGTTGGTCTACTTGGTGCGCTCCATTGGGGGGTACAATCTCCCTAAATATCATCAAAAAGTAATAAGAAACAAAAATGTTATGGCCAGAAATATGTTTTTTAGTTTTTTCCTTTTATTTCAAAAACTAAATGTCATTTTCAGTTCCTGATTGCACCGAACTAAAGACCAAACCTATCCAGACCGAACAGAATCCAGAATCCGAACTCAACATTCGAAAGAAACCACCGAACGGCCGAACATTTGAACCGACGAACCAAACCAAACGGGCGAACCGAACGGATGAAACGAACGCAGCCGAACCGAATGGCCGAACTCGAACCACGATCTGTTCGCCCATCCCTAGAATAAAGATGCTGCCCTTGACTCTACACCTTTGGGGGATTCTCTCAGAATGCAGTGCCATTTGATCTCCAAGACTGTTGCTCTATTGTTTGACAGTATTACCGATATGAGTAGTTCCCTACTTTCCGCTAGATCACAATTGCATCAATTATTGGAGAAATTAAATCAATTGCTGGAGGTTACTTATAGGAGATCTCTGAGTTCTTCAGCAGAAAATGACAGGGAAGAGCCCCCTGCTGATTCAAAGACCAGATCCTTTTGCCAGACTAGGAGGCATTTGAGCAAGTCCTGGACCCCAAGAGCTCCCTCCACTACCCTCAGGGTAAATAATAATGCTGTATGGGTGGAAGCTTGGGCCTTAGCTAGAGGGTCTCTTCCCTGCTGGGATAGTGAGAAAGACGTATCTAGGCTTTTGGCACATCTGCTGGGATTTAGACAGTCCAGGATTGACATCCTGATACTGTCCCATCTTCACAGTGGAAGGAACAGGGTGCATTTAAGAATTTTCTTTCACACATCTTATTTGACTAGGAAGTTATTTCTGGCTAGGAAACATTTGATTTCCAATGGAGTCTCCATTGATAGGGTATTCTTTAGGGAAGGCAGGATACCGAATACTTCTGGTAATGGGTTGCCTGTATCCGACTTCTTATCCTCCCCCAATAGCACCAGGTTGGAGACTAACCCTATAAGGAAAAATGGTTTCCTAAGCTGCCCTAGTAGGGAGAACCCATTGTTGGAATCAACGGAGGCTGGTGTAAACCATACCTCAACCCAATCGGGGTTAATAAAGGATTTTTTAAAAGGATGAAGATCTGACCTCACCCGATCTTTTATCCACTTCTAATTCTACCAGGTTGAGGACTAACCCTATAAGGGGAGATGGCTCTCTAAGATGTCCTAATGGGGAGAAACCATTGTCAGAAACCATGGAGGTTGGGGTAAGTCAAGCCCTAATCCAACCTCCTGGTGCTGTTGTAGCTAATAATGAGACAGTTATGGAAACTACTTTGCTATTAGGATCTCAGCAGCAGCTCTGTCAGGGGGTACATGTGGAAAGGGTTCCTAACCCCTTCTCTAATATAGTTAAGACCTTTCTGGAAGATCACATAGATGAGGTGGGTACTCCTCCCTCTCTGACTGCTTTTGATACTCTGCCCATAATGGAGCAAGATATATACATCCTAAAATTAGATCTTATAAGAAGTAAATTGCCACGTGCTTCTTTGGATTATGTACTACCTAGTTTAGATCTTGGAAAATCTTCTTACCATTCTGTTAATAATACAGATGCGTGGACAGCCATGTGCTTTTTAGCGGCCCAAGAGTTGGGGACTGTTACCCCCCCTGCGGGGATGACCCAGGTTGTTGCTGCCTGTGTGGAATCAAGGTCAACTGATTCTCTGATTGATACTCAGCCCGTAGAGTTATCTGCCCCAGTTTTGCAGTCAGTTGGTGAGGCAGTACCTATCTTGATAGCTGAACCAGGCCATGTGGAGCACTGTGAAGCATCAGACTGACTAAGAATTATTGAGGGTGTCACTAATGTACAAATGCAGATGGATAAGCAGGAAGATCTTGTGCAATCTTTGGCGACTTCACCTTCGCCCTCCTTGACCAGTTCAGGGAGCCCTCCTTCTTTGCATACCAATTTGCTGCATTTGGAGGGAACCTCTCCTGTTTTACCATCTAGGTTGTTAAGCAATGGAGATCAGACCTCATTGAGATTTCTATCTTGGAACATCTCTGGAGGCAAATATAAGTCTAGAGATCCCAAATGGATTGCCTTTTTGGCACTATACAATGTGGTGTTTCTTCAGGAAACATGGCTTCGAGGGGATGAATACTTTAACATCCAAGGTTTCTGAACATATCTTTCCCCAGATGTAAAAAATAAATCTAAAGGTCGTGTTTCTGGTGGGTTGGCTATATTGATTTCTGACAAGTATCCGGAATCCTTGGGATTACTTCCCTATCTGTGACTAGAGTTCCAGATGGGATTATGGAGATCTCCCTCTGGGACTTTGTTGCTGTTTTTCAACTTATATATTCCCCCCTCCTCATCAGTGTATTATAGGGTAGATATATGGAGAGTACTGGATGATACATTGGAACACCTTTTCATGCAGTTCCCTCTTGCTCTGTGCATCATAGCAGGCGATTGGAACGCCAGGATGGGGGTACCTCAAGATTTAGACCTAGGGGTGGGTCCTGAAGAACAAATGTGCCCCTTGATAAGAAATTCAAGAGATGAAGTAAGGAATGAATCAGGGGTCCATCTTCTTGATTTACTCATAACCAACGGGCTGAGGGTAATGAATGGACAAGGTATTGGCGATCCATTCAGGGACTTCACTTATGTCAGTGCCAAAGGGCAGAGTATAGTGGACTACATTGTAGTGCAGGCATCCCAATGGTCAAGGTTCACAAATTTTGTAATGATACCTCAACCTGAGAGTGATCATTTGGCCCTTGCGGTAGAAGTAGTCCACTGTTTAAGCTTGTGCAATCTAGGGGCCGTCCAGGTTAACCTGTGTTCTTTTAGGACCTGAGTCAGGTAGAGTGATTCGCTTATACCACGGATTTTTGCCCTACTTTGGAGTCCTGCATTAAATAACTCTAGGGAGGTCATTATGTCATCTTGTAATTCAAGCCCAAAAATGATTGATCTGGAAGAACACTACTCCCTGATAGTTTCGACTCTTGCCAGCAATGTTCTTTCCCGTAAGCCAGCTTCCATCTGGCAGCAGACCGTAGTTGGTATGACCAGTAATGCAGGTGGGCCAAACACCTATTGGTGTATGCCAGGAGCATTTGGGTAAGAGAGTATTCTGACTCATCCAAATTGCAATTTTTGTTGGTAAGAAGTTAATATAAGGCTATGATCAAGGAGAAAAAATCTGGGCATGCTCAGCTGGTTTGGACTAAGCTACATGTTGCTGCCTCTTTAAACGACTCTAGGACATTTTGGGCCATTCTTAATACTGAGCTCTCTGTGGGTACAGGTGGCAGCACAGTCTCAATTGAGGCTGGTGTATGGGTATCTTTTTTCCAAACACTTTTTGGGCAGGGGGAAGAGGAGGATGAGGATACCTTTTTCGTTTCCCCTAATCATGTGACCCAAACAAGTAGTGTAGATTTTGATCCACAGGTTACCTCGACCCAAGTGACTGAGGCAATCAAATCCCTTAAACGCAATAAGGCACCTGGAATAGACTTTGTTGTTATTGAGATTTTGCAGGCTTGCCCCGCTTGGTGGGCTCCCCTGTTGGCTTCTTATTTTACATCCATTAAATCTACAATGAGAATTCCCCGCGATTGGGGTACATCTATTATTGTACCCATTTTCAAAAAAGGATACCCCAAGGATCCAAGCTGTTACCGGCCTATTAGCCTTCTCCCTGTCATAGGCAAACTTTATACTAAATTGCTGCTCAAACATTTAGAGAACTGGGCATATGGGCAAAATTTAATCCCCCAGGAGCAGAATGCCTTTCGGAAGGGCTTTTTGGTTACAGATAATTGTTTCATTTTGACTCACATAATTACCAAGTATGTGAAAATAAGGGCAGGGACTGTCTTTTTATCCTTTATTAATTTTCGAAAGGCTTTCGATTCTGTTCCAAGAAAGAAACTCTGAAAGAAGCTTCTCCATTTGGGAATTGATTATCATCTCTTATCCCTATCAATCCATGTGCACACAGAGAACCATGCGAGGGTCCGGTTGAAGGTTGATGGTTCCCTGTCAACTCCATTTCGGATTAAGAGGGGAGTCAGACAAAGGTGCATCTTGGCCCCCCTCCTTTTCAATCTTTATTTAAGTGATCTTCCAGTTAGATTGAACTTGGGCAACTGTCACCTCTCAAAGGTCAAAGATAGATGTCTTCCCATACTTATGTATGCAGACGACATTGTTCTTATGTCGCAGACGCAAAAGGGTCTGTGTAATCTTCTGGGAATATTGATAGATTATTGTGCGGAGAACGAATTGGTTATTAACTTGCAGAAGTCTCAAATTATGATAATGGGAGGGAAAAAAAGACCATCAAACAAAGCTGGATTATTGGAGGAAAGGATTTGTTTACTTGGGGATTTCTTTCTCCAATAATGGGTCCTGGGAAAGGCATAGAAAGTTAACATCTTTGAAGGCAAAGATGGCATCTAGAGAGATTTTGTGGTTGGCATCCCATTCTGTTGGAACAAAAGTATCGCTTATTTTGAATGTATTTCGAGTCAAGGTACAATCTATTCTTACCTTTGGGCTGGAGATCACTTTCTTGATGGATACTCGGGCTTTGGAGATGGTCCAGAGTGTGTTTCTGAGAAAATTGTTGAGAGTGCCCCAGAGTGTTCCTACCTCCGTGGTAAGAGCTGAGACAGGTACCTTGGCTATCGACTGCCTCAAGAAGCAATTGGCTTTGGGATACTGGCTCAGGTTGGTAAATCAGGTTGAGTCCTCCTTGCCAGTGCTTTGTTTAGAGGAAGAGCTGGAGTATTCAGGACTGCCATCCTGAATACTGCCCTGGATCGCTCAAACTATGACTTATTTGTCTAGTGCGGACTTTTCAGTTGTCTGTCTTCAGGGAAAAAGTTTATCCCTGCAAAAAAAGCTGGTTAAGCTAAGGCTCTCCGCTATTTCTAAGCAGGAGGACTTGACTGCCTTGGCTTCCTGGAAGGCGGTCCCTCAGCTATGCCTTTTCAAGCAATTGCATAAAAGTGAGTTGTACTTGGACATTTTAAAGGATGGTGCATTACGCAGAGCTTTTACCGCCCTTCAATTGCAGCTTCTTCCTATTGCTGTGGTGGAAGGTTGCTATAAAAGTACACCCTTTGATCAGTGACTGTGTCCCTGCATGTATTCTGTGGTGGAAGATCTGGAGCATTTCTTATTTTTTTGTCCCTTATATGAATTTCTCAGGCAGACTTGGCTGACTCCATTGGAGAAAGAGGTGTCTTTCATATAAGAACAAATTAATCAAATTATTGGCATCTCAGGATGATAAATATATACAGGCAGGTGCCTCTTTTGCTTTGTTAGCTATGAGAATTCAAAATGCAGCAAATTAATGTTATTAAGCTTTATTTCTCTTGCTTAGAATCTTATAACGTAGGTGAGCTTTTCCTCTTTCGCTCAGGCTCCTTTTATGTATTAATTATGTCTTATTGTTAATTTGTCTTTTGTATTTTTATTTGTATTTGTTATTTTTGACCATGGTGAAAGCTCAATGTCTAATTATTAAATTGAATTGCCTAAGTAGATGCCTCCTGGGTAGTTCTCTGCAAAATGGCAAAGTAATGCCATTTCTCATGCCGAGTAATGCCAAATAATGCCATTGTTATCATCAAAATACTCCAGGGATGATGGGGGGCAGTTGGTTAACCTGTTCATGTGCATGTAGCCTTCTAATAAATGGAAGAGCCCTGTACCAACAAGGTCTTGGTCTGTCATGTTGTTTTTTTGTCAGGGCCAGAGTTGTCAGATTCTCTGTTTGCTCAGTTGTGTTGAGCAAAGCTTTTTTTCTTTTTTCTTTCCCAAGATCTGGAAGTTCTGAAAACCTTTGCAAATGGAAGAATAAAGTTATGTGTGAAGAGGTAAGAGCAGTATCAAAGGACTGGTTGGGGAGGTTTGTCTCCTCAGAAATCATTTCCATTTTGCTTTGTGAACAGAACTAACAGCAGCTACTCATGAATAAAATGCCTGGTAAATTCCAGCTGTAAGAATGCCATCAGCCTCTTCCTACAGAAATTTAAATTTCATGCAAAACTGCTCACTCATCTTGACTACAGGTACTGTGTGTGTCAGTACATAGTTACATAAAACTTCCTTTTTATTGTTAGTATGAAGTGTTACATGTGCACCGATACTCAAAAAGAGAAGATCTGGAACATGTTTCCCTAGTAACAAGTCCCTGGTAACTAAAAAGACAACCAAACCCCAAACCTTTCATTTACTTCTCCCTTGATAACTGTTCTAAAATCTATGGAACTAAATGGACTATTATATCTACAAAGGCCTAGTCCTACAAACACACAATAAAATATTAAAACTGGGTAACTACTACACACTAACACTATCTCTATAACTAAGCTAATTCCTACAAATATGTATCTATCTATAGTAACTAACTAATATCCTATCTATATAAATACACAATATTACACAGGGATGGGGGGGCGGGGGACACAGACAAAAAAACAACACAGGGAAGGGTACAAAACTGAAATGAAACCTAAATCAATCTAATCCTACCCTAAATAAATCCAAAAACAGGGGAAGGGAATCAGGGAGGGAGGAGGAGGGGAGGATTCAGTGGAGGGTAGGGAGAAAGAACACAGGGAGGGTTAAAAAATAAAAATAATGGGGAACCACGCATATGCCAAACAGGCTAGATGCGGCGCACTTGTGTTCCTCCTGACAGCAGCAAAACCCCCATCAAAACTACAAGCAGCGACGGAATTTTTTTTTTAAAAGAAAGGGAAAGCCTGATGACGGGGCAGAAGCGCGGGAACCTTACCAAAAAAAAAGAAGGTGAAATAACCACATTTTGTTCACCGCGTCCCCAGCCCCCCACACCGGAAGGGCCCCCAAAACGGAGAAAAAATAGCGACGGGTGCCACACAAACAGAGGGTCTGGAAGAGGAAACCTTGCTAGGAGAAGTGATGGCCCTTCTAAAAGAGATGCAAAAAAGTCTTTAAAAAGTCAGAAAGGGATAGAGAGAAAATGTTTGAAGAATTCAAAAAAATGCAAAAAGACATAGAAACAGGCAGAAAAAAAACAGACGCTATAGGGAAAAGATGGCTAATCTAGAAAATAGAGTGTCAGCAGCAGAAGACCAGAGAGTTAAAACATCAGACAACGCTGAAATACTAAATAAACAGGTGACCTAAATAAACCAGACAAGCTGGAAGACCTGGAGAACAGGTCACGCAGCTCAAACCTGCGAATAGCAGGAATAAAAGAGGGAATGGAAACTGAGGGCATGACAAAGTTAGTATGGGACATACTCACAGAATTATTCCCTGAGGAGCCCAGGTTGCAAAATCCCAAAATAGACAGAGCACATAGAACCAGGCAGCCCCCCAGAAATGAGGAGGACCCCCCGCAAATGATATTTAAACTAACCTATTATCAGGATAAAATGGACATTCTAAACAAAGGCAGACAGAAAAGAAAAGACTTGGAATATAAAAATATGAAGTTTAAAATATTCCCTGATTATGCGCAAGAGACAATGAGAAAGCGACGGAATTGGATTAAATACATGGGTAAGCTAACAGAAGAAGGACTACAACCACAGCTATGACCACCAGCAAAGCTAGTAGTGACACACAGGGAAAAGAAAAATCTTCACCAAACCAGAGGATTTAGAAACCTTCCTCCACAGTCACAGACCACAGAGAGGAGGGAAAGAGGGAGAAGACTGAATGAGAAAAATTAAAGGAAAAGGAGGAATGGGATCGCCAAGGAAGAAAAGAAGTTTTAAAATTCCGCCTTCAGCAACAAAGATTAAAGATAAAACAAAAAGGGGTGAGGGAGAGCAAGGGGAAGGGCTACCCCAACGAAAAGAGATGGGAAGGAGTGGGGAGAGCAAAACAGAAGGGATAAAAGATGGAAAAACAGAGCAAAGTAAAAGCACACCACAGAGTGGTTCCCACAGGGAGGGAAAAGGGGAAAATTAAGGTATCAACTGAAAAAAAAAGTCTGAAACACTTAAAATCTGAAAAGGGAATCTGTCCAGTTGACAGAGAAGTTGGGGAAGGGGGGGGGGAGTTGGCCAAAGAATAGTGAAAATGAGGAAAGGGGCGGAGGGGAGCAGGTATGTGGAAAATACAGAGAAAGAAATAGAAAGGAGAAATAATGAATGGCATAAGATTGATGACATGGAATGTGAAGGAGCTGAATGCACTTACAAAGAGACAGAGAGTCAAAAATATAATAAGAGACAAAGGGGCAGATGTGGTGTTTTTACAAGAGACACATTTGCAACAGAAAGACCTGTTCAGATTTCAATACAAGAAATTCAAATATCTGTATGCAGCCTGCGTCAACAGATAAAAAGCAGGGGTCATGATAGATATTGGGGGGAATAGGAACTTTGTGCACATAAAGACTATAGCTGACAAAGAGGTAAGATTTCTTATGGTAATAGGGACATTGGAAGGGGGAAAAGTATCATTAATAAATCTATACACACCAAATGAAGCAACAGGAGAGTTCCTGCAAGCAGCATGCCAGAAAATAATGCATAACATACAGGGGCTAGTGATACTGCAGGGGGATTTTAGCACAATCCTAATGAGCACAGGCCAATCAAATAGGATAAATGTAAAGAAGTGGCAGGCAGAATTACACAAAACATTGAAAGATTACAATTGGGTGGATGCATGGAGACCCTGGAACCCCAAGGTGAGAGAATTCACATTTTATTTACATGTACACAAAACATATACAAGAATAGATCACGTGTGGATTGATAAGGGTATAATAAGTAGATGTATAAATTCCCATATATGCCAGACAGCTGTGAGGTGGAAAAATACAGAAGACCAGCTAGAACAGTTATAAAATGTGCCTATGTGTCAGCAAGAAGGAACATTACTGATAAGAATGAACAGGATGGGCCTGGGAGTAGAATGAAATGCAGGGAGCAGATAACGTGAGCAACTAGGGGCCTAACCAAATGTACTGTCTTAACTAGAGGAAAGGTTATGATGAGTTGGCAAGTGGAAAAACCCAGCTATATAACTGTATATGCGCATGTGCAAAGCACGGTCCTGCATTTTTGTACAAAAGCTTGCTGAACTGTCCCGAGGAGGCAGCACTCCTTTGCAGTGTCTGCCCAACGTGTTGTATGCTGAATAAACTAATGATAGTTACCCAGACTCTGTGTACAGCCTCGAATTGGTGAGCCCACCCGAACCCAGTGGATCTAGAGGAAAATCCACGACAATTTCTGGTGTCAGAAGTGGGATTCGAGGAACTCAGGATCCTTCGTGGATACCTGCGGTAAGTGTACTTTATTGCGGAGTTGACAATCCGGCGGCGGGACGCCGTTCGCCGGGTCGCTGGTGTAGGAAACCGGACTTGTTCCTCTTTCCCTCACAAGTGCTTTGGGTTGTATTGTTGTATGTGCCTAGGTAGGAATTAAACAGCTAGCAAGTTACCATGGGAAGCGACCAGTCGACGGTGGCTACCGCTGCTGATACTCCAGCCACATATATGGCTAGGCAGTACGGTAAATCGGCAGTAAAATGGGTAGAGAAATGGAATTTTTATACTCGGGACCAGCCCGACTTGCAGTTTCCTTCTGCCGGCTCGTTTTGCATCCCAGTCCTAACTCATTTAAGACAAAACCTCGAGGTGAACCACCCCAAGCAAATGGGGGTATGGTTCCTATGGGACGACGAGGCAAACCGAACCGATGTTCAGAAGCGTTATTGCCCGCAAGCTTGCTTGACAGCCATATGTAAGGCTCCCCCGGTGACATCGGACACGGTTCCTGTGCCCGATCCACCGGAGGACTCCTTGCTTGATTTCAGGCCACCGTGTTATAATGAACCTGTCCCCTTGCTTCCGAACCCCCACCTGAATCCCCCACCCCAGGCTCCCCCACCCCAGCCTATTCCATTGCCCCCTCCTCCATCGCCTCCGCCCCAGGTCCACCCTGAACTCCAGGTGGCACGAACCCTTATCGAGGCGCAGAACCAAAAACTGCAGGAGCTGCAACTCCAGATGGAGAAGCAGGGAAAGCTCCTCAAAACTTTGGCTCTGGCTTCTGACACTAGCAGTAGTGATGACGAACCCGATCCCTCCAAAACCAGATCTATCACCCCGCCACCAGACAAGAGAGAAGGGCTTCGCAGTGGTCGCCCTAGAATAAAACTTAAAATGTGCCCCCCTAAACTCAAGCGCCGCCGCTCCTCGTCCCCAATCAAAAGATCAAGCCCGGTGCTTGGGCAGTTTCCTTTGAGAGACTATCCATTGCCCAACGGCCAGATTGCCACTGTCCATGTCCCCTGGACTCCGGCTGATATCCTGAATTGGGCCAAAACCTTCCCCAAGCTCAGGGATGACCCGGTGAGATTTCAGACAAAGCTCCGCAGCGTTTTCAATTTGTTCCGCCCCACACTCGAAGACGCAGGCGCACTACTAGACTCGATCATGACCCCCGAGCAAAGAAACGCCCTTGTAAATAAAACTAGAGAAAACAACCATCTAGACTCTTGGCCAGTTGCTAACACCCTCCCCTTCACCACCCCAGTTGAAAGGGACGCTGTTGCCCGTGTCTTGGCACGCGTGGTTGAATGCATTCCCCTACTGGCCCCAGTCAATGTTAATTGGGATAAAGTGTCCACCACCACGCAGCGCAAAGATGAGCACCCCGCAGATTTTGCGGCCCGTCTCCGGGAAGCGTTGCGCACGTACTCTGGACTAAACCCTGATGATCCAGCCAATGCAACTATTGTAACTTCCCTCACAGTACAGGGATTGTTAAAACCCATCGAGCAACGACTTAAAACCGCTGTGCTCGATTGGAAAACTAAGAATCCAGATCAAATTGTGGCTAGCGCAAGCCAAATCTGGGACCAAATGGCAGATGAGAACAGCAAAAAGGCGGCGGCCCCGGTAAAAATTTGTGTGGTTCAAGACAATGGACGGGGAGGCTGGAGAGGTCGGGGAAGAGGGAGGGGACGAGAACAAACAGGTTTATACTTCCCCTATGGAAACCCCCAGTCCCAAGGGTTCCCCGCCCCTCAGCGGAACGAATGGCCAGGCCTCCCCCGTGATGTTTGTGTGAACTGTGGCCAACAGGGTCACTGGCGAAACCAATGCCAGCTGCCCCCGCAGGGGAGGGGAGGTCAACAGCGCGGGTTTCCCCGCGCTCCTCAGTTTGCTCCCCAGTTTGATCCCCGGGCTCAACCCTTTTCCCCGGCAGCAACGTACCAACAACAATGGCCAGCCCCGCCCCTATCAAACACTCAAACCCAAGGGCTGTACTACCAGGGGCAGGAAGGAAATCAGGACCTTTCATGAGGAGACGCGGCCTCAGCCCTGACCCTCCTGAACCTGGAGCCGGATGGCACTGTTCAGCTAGCCTTGGATGGGGCAGAGGCCCCCTTTTTAATTGACACCGGGGCTACCCGCTCCATGGTGCATTCTTCTACCTTCCCTCAGCTCCCCCTGTCATCGGCTAAAATCTCCTGTGTAGGGGTTGAGGGTACTTATCAGCGTGTGCCTCTGTCTGAGCCCGCCACTGTAACCATCGGCCCGCTCACGGAGAGACACTCGTTTCTTGTTAGTAGACACACTCCAGTTAATCTTTTGGGACGGGATCTCCTGTGTAAATTGAAAGCCTCAATTCACTGCTCGCCGGATGGCATGTATTTGACCTTTCCTGATCCTAAGACAGCTTCTAATCTTATAATGGCCCTTGCTACAGAGGATTCTGGGTCCCCGCTCCTGACTGATCACCAGCAGCGGTTGGATTCCCTCCCTTCCTCTTTGTGGGCAACCTCCCCTGAAGATGTGGGGTTGCTGCAGGGTGTTGCCCCATTGCAAATAGCTGTCAAGCCAGGACTCCCGTACCCTTCTGTATCTCAGTACCCCCTTTCGGCTGAGGCCGTTAGGGGAATACAGGCTGTTATTAACACTTTCCTTGAGGGAGGCATTCTTGTCCCTTGTGTCTCCCCCGTTAATAGCCCCATTTTACCTGTTAAAAAGGGAAACCGGACACACCCTGATGGATCCCCGGTTTACCGATTTGTTCAAGACCTCCGTGCTGTTAATAACTTTGTTGTCCCATTGCACCCCATTGTCCCTGATCCCTCTGTCACAATTTGTTCCATCCCAGCTGAAGCCCAATGGTTTACTGTCATTGATTTGTCACAGGCTTTCTTTTCAGTACCTGTGCACCCTGACTCACAGTATTTGTTTGCTTTCACCAATCCTGCCACCCAGTCCCAATTGACCTTTACCCGCTTGCCCCAAGGATTTAAAAATTCACCATCCCTATTTGGGTTGGCCCTTCGCCAAACGCTGCAGGACTTTCAGCTCCCACCTACTTGTACACTGGTCACTTATGCTGATGATCTCTTAGTGGCCGCCCCAGATCAGAACAACTGTATTGCTGGTTCTTTGGCCCTCCTTCAACACCTGGCTTTAAAGGGTCACAAGGTCTCCCATGCCAAACTTCAGTTTTGTTTGCCTACTGTAAAATATCTTGAACACCTTGTCTCCCACACGTCCAGATGCTTGAACCCTGTTCGTTGTCAGGCCATTACCCAGTTGCCCCTGCCCCAAACCTCACGCCAGCTTCAAAAGTTTTTGGGTGCAGCAAATTACTGTCATCAATGGATTCTGGGGTACACCCAGTTGGCCCAACCCTTGTACTCTGCAATCTCCCCGACCCCATTTTCATTACCATCAGAGGCCGTGAAGGCTTCCCGCCTTTTAAAAAAGCTCTGGTAAGTCCCCCCGCTTTAGCACGCCCTAATTATGTCAAGCCCTTTACCCTGTTTTGCCATGAATCCGGGGGATTTGCCCTGGGCGTGCTCACGCAGCCCTTTAAGAACCTTCCTAGACTAGTGGCATACTTTTCTTCCCGACTGGACCCGGTGGCCCGCGGACTCCCTGTGTGTGTTCGCTCAGTGGCCGCCGCAGCTCTGCTGGTTAAAAAATCAGCACCCCTCGTTTTGGGCCATCCCCTCACGGTGGCTGTGCCTCATGCAGTGGCTAGTCTTTTAAATCATAAGCAATGCCAAGGGCTTACTCCCTCCCACCTGACCAAATATGAGTTGGCACTTTTGGCCCCTAAAAATATCACCCTCCAACGGGTTGTCACCCTTAACCCGGCCACTCTTTTACCCCCGATGAAAAACTCATCTGTCCCGTCCCATGATTGCTGTTCTGTGTTAAATACAGTACTCTTCCCACGCCCCGATTTGACTGATGTCCCCTTGCTAGCACCCGACTATACCTTGTTTGTGGATGGCAGTTGCTATCATAAGGACGGCACCTTGCACATGGGCTATGCCACTTGTACCCCAGAAATCGTGCTGGAGGCAGGATCTCTTCCCACCCTTCGGTCTGCCCAACCAGCCGAACTTTTTGCTCTTGCTCAGGCTTGCCAGGGAGCAGTTGGATTTTCTGCTACTTTATATACTGATTCCCGCTACGCTTTTGGAGTTTGCCACTCGTTTGGCACCATTTGGCGGGAGTGCGGCTTCCCCACTTCGGCCGGCACCCCCATAGCCCATGGGCCTTTGATTGCTGCCCTGCTAAAAGCCGTGATTTTTCCCACTGCTTTGGCTATTGTGCACGTTCGCGCGCACACTTCTGCCAACACTTTTGAGGCCAATGGCAACCGCTTTGCTGATATTACTGCCAAACGCGCAGCAAAGCTAGGACCCACTGTATGCGTTCAGGCAGTTTCCTTTTCAGATTCCCTGCCTGCCGTTCCACTCCAAGACCTTCTACATCACCAACAAGATGCAACGGCTCAAGAGATTGACCTGTGGCACCGCTCCTCCTGCACCCAGGACTCGGAGGGCGTCTGGAGACACCCTGATGGCCGCCCCGTGGCCCCATGATCCCTGCTGCCCTTGCTAGCCAGAGTGTGTCATGAGTTAACACACTCTGGAAAGGGGGGAATAGCACACATGATCACCGCCAGTTGGTTTGCTCCTTTTGTCTCCGTGGAGGCCCGACGAGTGACCCGATCGTGCCACATCTGTGCCCATCATAATCCGCACAGAACAGAACCCTGCACTTTGTCATCTCGCCCTTCGAGCAACGGCCCATTTAAAAATCTTCAGATTGACTTTGCCCATCTTCCCCCAGCCCAAGGCTTTAACTTTGTTCTTGTTATTGTTTGCCTTTTTTCAGGCTGAACAGAAGCATTTCCCTGCCAGCGAAATGATGCGTTGACGGTTGCAAAGCATTTGCTTCGAAACTTTGTACCCCGCTTTGGGGTTCCCCTTTCACTGGACTGCGATCAAGGCCCTGAATTTACTGCAAAAGTAACCCAAGCCCTTTGCAAGGCTCTTAGGATTAAACTGTTTTTCCACACCCCACACCACCCTCAAAGTAGTGGGGCAGTGGAGCGAACGAACCTGAACATTAAAACTCGATTGGCCAAGACCTCCGAAGATATGGGGTTGAAATGGCCTGAGGCCCTGCCCTTGGCCTTATTGGCTATCAGAGCCTCCCCAGCAAAAAATACTGGACTTTCCCCTCATAAACTTGTGTTTGGACGTGACATGTGCATAGGCCTCACACCGCCTCACCCAGCAATCCAGTCATTGGCTCAATTGAGTGATGAACTTTCTCAGTATGTTTTGTCTCTCACTTCCCTCCTTAGGTCAGCCAGATAAGCAGCTGAGGCAGCCCATATACCACCCTCAACTAAGCAGTGCCACAGTTTCAGGCCTGGAGACTGGGTGCTGCTAAAGAAGTTCAAGAGAAAAAATTGCCTCTCTCCACGCTGAACAGGACCCCACCTCGTCCTGTTGACTACACAAACAGTGGTAAAATTGAAAAACAATCCCCACTGGCGCCATGCATCTCATTGCTGTTGTACTGATCCTCCTGCCCCTGAGCCAAGCACCCCCTCCCCGTAACTCCTTTCTGGAACTGGTTAAAACTGCCTTAAATACTTCTGATTTTTGTGTCCCCAGGGGCACCATGGTGGGGGGGGGGAAGAGGACCTCTGCTTAATAGGACTTCCGGTCACTTGCAATACTGCTGATCAACCATGCTTGCCCCGGCCATGGGTAGGTGCCTTGTCCTTCAACATTACGGCCAACACTTCCTCGTATGGGTTTTGGAACCCGTCATATGGCTCAGGACTACCTTCGAGCCCCCACACCATTTGAATACAAACTACACTCCCGGCCCACACCTGTTTCTCCATCAACAGGGTCGACTCCACCATGTGGATTGGTGCTGCTGATCCCCTGAACTGCACCCACCACACTGTTGTACATGTTCCTGATATGTGCTCCATCAACTGTTCAGCCCTTTGTAATAATTCCCGTCCCCTTCAGCAGTGTGCCAATGAGGAAAATGCAAAAGGGTTTAATGCTTCCCACTATGGAACCCTAACCCCGGCACAAAAGGGCTGCTGTATGGGCACCGTGCTGTTCCCCAGCACGGATTCTGACCTTCCCACTGGGTGGTTCTTGCTTTGTGGGCATCGGGCATACACATACTTATTGGGGAACACGTCCTTGGGGCCCTGTACTTTGGGCCGAGTAACATCAGCCGTGGCAGTTCAGATGTTACGCCCCTCACATCACAACCATAAAATCAAACAAGACACCACCGGTCTCCCGGAGGACTGTAATCCTAAGGTAGATTTTCTATCTAAAGGCACTGTTGTCGCACTGGCTACCTCCCTCGTAGGGGTTCCCGGCCTCACCATTGCCATGCATGCTGAGACCTCCACTATTGCCTGTGCGCTTGCCAAATCAATTAATGCCACTTCAACTTTGATTTCCGCCCTGATAGCTGAACAGGCCTCCATCCGCACAGCTGTACTCCAAAACAGGCTGGCTTTAGACTATGCCCTGCTTAAGTTGGGCCACGGCTGTGAAGAATTTGAAGGCATGTGTTGTTTTAACCTCACTGACAACACTAAGACCTATGAGCAAGGGTTAAAGGAGCTTAGGGACCTGGTTGAGGGCATGAAACAAGAAACAAGCCCTTTTGACTCATGGTTTAGTGGCTGGGGCCTCCCTTCTTGGCTTTTGCATATGTTGCAACCTGTCTTTATTGTGCTTGTAATCATTGTTATATGCCTGTGTGCTTGGAAATGCTTGTGGCTGATCATTGCAAAGAGCTGTTCCTCTAGCTCCCCCGAAAAGGTGACACAGATGGTCAGCATAAACCCCAGCCCAGCTTATGCCACTCTTACAGCCCCTCGGCGGCCCCCGGCCAAGGGACCCCTCAGAGGCCCATGGGGACTCAGGACCAGGTTGTGGTGATGCCCTTTAGGATGATCTAAAGGGGCATCAAAAGGGAGGACTTGAGGTGGAAAAATACAGAAGACCAGCTAGAACAGTTATAAAATGTGCCTATGTGTCAGCAAGAAGGAACATTACTGATAAGAATGAGCAGGATGGGCCTGGGAGTAGAATGGAATGCAGGGAGCAGATAACTTGAGCAACTAGGGGTGTAACCAAATGTACTGTCTTAACTAGAGGAAAGGTTATGATGAGTTGGCAAGTGGAAAAACCCAGCTATATAACTGTATATGCGCATGTGCAAAGCACGGTCCTGCATTTTTGTACAAAAGCTTGCTGAACTGTCCCGAGGGGGCAGCACTCCTTTGCAGTGTCTGCCCAACGTGTTGTATGCTGAATAAACTAATGATAGTTACCCAGACTCTGTGTACAGCCTCGAGTTGGTGAGCCCACCTGAACCCAGTGGATCTAGAGGAAAATCCATGACAGCGGTCTCAGGCCACTACCACTACCCCATAATAACTACATTGGCACTGGGCGCACAAAAACCTGGTGGAATAAAGGCATGGAGGATGAATAAAGTTTTAATTACAAACAAGGATAGCAGGAAAGACCTAGAGGAACAAATAAAAGAATATTTTGAGATAAACAAAAACTCGGTAAACTCAGCTCAGATACTTTGGGAAGTAGCTAAAGCTACAATAAGAGGAACAGGCATAGCTATGCCCACAAGAAAAAACAAGAAAGGAAATATATAACAAATTTGTATAACCAATTAAGAAAATGGGAAGATCTTAATAAACATAACCATACATTAGAATCCCACAGGGAAATCATAAAAATAAAAGCATTAATCATACTATGAAATAGAAAAAACAATGAGGCAATTGAAGTACATAAAAGGATTTTATTTTGAAAATGGAATTAAAATAGGAAAAGCTCTGGCAAGTATGGTCCAAAAACAAAAAAGCAAGACATTCATTACTGAAATATTACAGAATACACATAAATATACAAAACCAGAAGAAATTCAGGTGACTTTCCTAGATTTCTACACAAAATTGTACACCAAACACCCAGAATCTGAAAAGATAAACAATTTCCTAGATAAGTATGATATCCCCAAACTGAATGCAACACAAAATGCTTGTTTAAACACACCAATAAACCCAGAAGAAGTAAAAGCAACAATTAAATCATTAATGAAAAACAAGGCTAATGGACCAGATGGCTATCCAGCAGAATTTTATCAGGCCTTTGCTGGGATCCTAATTCCGTATCTCACAGACACATACAATGAAATACCCAATAAGGGGGTCATGCCAGAATCCTTTTATGAGGCCACAGTCGTATTAATACATAAGCAAGACAGACCGAAAGAACAGTGTGAAAACTACAGGCCGATATCATTCATAAATGTAGATTGTAAGATTTTTACAAAGATCTTGGCAAACAGGCTTGCAGCAATAACAAAGGTCATTCATCAGGACCAGGTAGGGTTTATTCCAAATAGAGTTGGAACACACAACATCAGAAAGGTGGTAAATATGGTACATCACATACAGGAAAATAGGATACCGGCAATAATAGTCTCAGCAGATGCACACAAGGCCTTTGATTCTATAGAAAGAGAATGCCTGATAGCGACATTAATAAAAATGGGATTTAGGGGAAGCTTCATTAAATGGCTGAGAGCAATTTATTTAAAGCCTAGAGCACAGCTATTAATTAATGGAGAACAGACTAAAGCATTTACCTTGGAAAGAGGAGTAAGACAGGGGTGTCCACTATCCCCACTTTTATTTGATATAGAGGTACTAGCAATAGCAACTAGGCAAGCACAGGATATACAAGGGGTAGAGGTAGACAAAGTACAACACAAAATTAGTATTATATGCAGATGACATGATCTTATTCATCACAGAACCAGAAAAATCAGTTCCCCCATTAATCCTGCAAATAGAAGAGTTTGGAGAGATATCTGGATAGAAAATAAATTACAGGAAATCTAATACACTGACACTAGGCACAGAGGGACAAAGAAGAGCACAGATAAAGCAAATAATACCCTTCCCTGAAAAAGAAATCAGCATTAAATACTTAGGAGTACAAATAACCCGAAAAACAACAGATTTATACAAAGAAAACTTTCCGCCCCTCATTACACAAATTAAGGAGGAAATTCAGACATGGGCCAAACTGGCAATAACTTGGATGGGAAAAATGAGCATTTTAAAAATGATCATACTTCCAAAAATACTCTACACATTTATGGCACTACCAATAACAATACCCAAAATATTTTTCAAGCAGTGTAACAAAATAGTGATGGAACATGTCTGGGGAAATAAAAAGCCAAGAATCAGGAAAAAATCACTTCATGGGCGCAAGGAAATGGGAGGACTTAATCTCTCAGACCTGGAATTATACTGTGCTGCAGCAGTACTAAATGCATTACCTAACTGGTACAATGAAGATAAAGCCCCACAATGGACCAAAATTGAAATAGGTAGCCTAAACATAGCAAACTTTAGAGACTACCTGACAGACAAGGGAAAAATAAATAGGGATACATGGACCAAACACCCATTTGTAGGGACAGCCATGAAAAAATGGGAATCGTTAATAAAGAAAATGAAAATAAAAAAAAGAATACTCACCATACACAGAGATAGGTAGACCCCAAGGGGATGGTAGGGCAAGGACAATAACCCTACTGCATAAATTAAAAGAAAAAAAGGTTAGGAGAGTGGGACAATTATTTCAGGAAGGCAAGTTTATGACAGTACAAAAATGTAAAGAATTAATACAGGGGGAAGTGGATATACTCCAATATTTACAGCTAAAAAGCAGATATATTGTAAAGGGTGAAAAGGAACATTATAACAGGCAACCCCAAAACATAGAAAAGACACTGTTTGAGTATACACCAAACAGAGGCAGATTATCCAGAATATATGGGCAGCTTAAAGACATATGGTTCCAGAAAGAAGATAAAGATATGGAAAAGTGGATGAAAGACTTAAATAAACAGATAGAAAAGCAACAAAAAGCAGACATATGGGAACATATGCATAGATGCTCAACATCAATGCAACTTAGGGAAATACAAATAAAATTAATAATGAGATATTATTTAACACCAACGAGGGTTGGGAAGACGAAACAAGGAACAAGTGGGTTATGTTGGAGGGTGTGTGAGGAAAGGGGCACGTATATGCATTGTTGGTGGGAATGTACTGTGATAAAATAATTGTGGGGACAAGTATGGAGATGTGTTAATAAAGTTGCAGGTACATTAATACCCTTCACCCCAGAAATAGGACTGCTGGGACAATATCCAGATTCAAAAACAATCCAGAAACGTGCGGACTCATATAAAAAACTATGCTTGGTTGGAATAAGCTTGATCTCACGTAAATGGAAAGACGCAGCAGGACCTACCTTTGCAGACTGGATGAACCACTTGTGGTACATGTTCTCGATGGAAAAGATCTCATATGGACTACGGGATAAACTAAAAGACTTTGAAGCAACATGGTACCCTTGTATGGACATCATGCAAAGAGAAATAGTGGAAAAAGATGAAAATGCATACCTGTTCGACTTTTATATATAAAGAGAAGGATATGAAAAAAGACTTGGCGGGGGGGTGGGGTGGAGGGAGGGAGGGAAGTGCAATAGATGAATAAGAAGTAATTGTCATATTCTGTAATGTTAAGTGAAAAGTTTAATAAAAGTTTTTTTAAAAAAAAAATAATAACACCCAAATCTATATAATCAAATCTAAATAAATGAAACTAGGGAAGTAAATGTGTGGGATGGGTGAAATAGGAGAAGGATGGCAATGGATTAGGAATAGGAATAGGAATAGGAAGGAACACAAACTACTGGGAGAGGGAGACTTCTGAAAACGCTTGCTGTCAAGAAACGTGGCTAGCTCAGAAGGTGTTGGAAGGGGGGAGGGCAATGACTTTTGTTACTTGCTGCGCCCACCTCACTGCAAGCCCCATTTGCTGTGTACAGTCTAGCTCCATGTCTCCCATGTCCAATTGCAGACTGTGAAGCCAGTGGTCTGAGGAAAAAAAGGATTGTGATTGGGCAGGCTGGCTGCTACTCCAAGCCTCTCCACTCCTGGTGCAAGAGGTCTGCTCCTCAGTTGCCCCCCTCCCAGTCACTTTTTTGCCGCCCGAACTCATCTGAACTCATCCGAATGATACCAAACTGTTCAGTCGTTTCTGAGTTCGGATTGAGTTAGGTCGGTTCTGGTTCGAGTTCTGGTTCGGATTGGTCATCCGAATGGACTGAGTTTGGTCCGAACTCCTGAACCTCGTTCTCACATCCCTAGAAGCTAGGTGGCGAGTAGTGCTGTGCGGCCAGGTAACGTGGTTGCTCAACCTCCCAGGCTGATGCCAATCCTGGGGTGGGGTCCAGCATGGAAGCCAGGCCAAGCCTCCACCTGATGGCCCAGCCAGCTCAGCTTCTTGAGTCCCAGCAGCAGTAAGGAACCGTCTAGTGTCTCTGACACTCAGGAGGGGGAGGATCAAGTTGTGAGGCTGTCTGTGAGCAGCTCAACAAACAGCAGAAGTGTGGGTCCAGCGGGTGCTTGGCTCTGGCGCACAAAACCTCCAGCCCACATTGGAATTACATGGATGCACTGCAGCCTGGGGGCAGATCTGAGAGAGGCCAGCGCAGAGTGAAATTAGGCTACAGCAGCAGTATGTAGATCCAGGCACACAAAACACTGCTGACAGACAAAGCTCCAGCCCACGTAGGAATTCAGGGGCAGATCTGAGAGAGGCAGCCCCAGAATGAAATCAACCCAGGCTAATCAGTGGGTGGAATGTTGGGCTTGAGCAACTTCACACACACCCCAGTGAATCCATGCCTGCAAAATACATTCAAACTAGGTGAACCTCCAAGGAAAGGAAGTTCTAAAGTTGTGGAGCAGCCACTGAGAATGCCTCTCTGCAGCCTGTTGTATGAATTAGAGAATCATAGAGTTGGAAGTTACATCAGAGGTCATCTAGTCCAACCCTCTGCTCAGTGCAGGAAATCCATAGCTACAGCATCCCTGACAGATGGAAATTTGTTCCACTGTTGAACTGCTCTTAACATTAGGATATTCTTCCTAATGCTTAACCAAAATCTGATTTCTTGTAATTTGAGCCCATTATTTCTAGTTTTGCCTTCAAAGGCAAGAGAGAACAAGTCTTTGCTAACTGTGCTCAGAGTGCAGATGAGCACTCTGAGCACAGTTCTTTAAACAGCAGTAAATACATCTAATGGTATGATCATCTAGCCCATTTTTTTAACCAGCAGGTCAACAAGGGTATCATGGGAACTTTGTCAAATGCTTTGCTGAAATCAAGATATATTATGTCCATGGCATTCCCATGATCTACTAAACTAGTATCTCAATCAAAAAAGGAGATAAGATTAGTCTGGCATGATGATTTATTCTTGACAAATCTATGCTGGCTTCTAGTAATCACTGCATTGTTTTCTAGATGCTTACAGATTGACTGCTTTATAATCTGTTCTAGTATCTTTCCAGGTATCGATGTCAGGCAAACTGGTTAATAGTTTCCCAGATTCTCTTCTCCCACCCCCTTTTTGAAGAGAGGGACAACATTTGCCAATATCCGGCACTTCACCCATTCTCAAAGAGTTCTCAGAGATGATAGATGGGTACAGGAGCAAGGTCTCTCAGTACCCTCGAATGTAATTGATCCAGCCCCAAACACTTGAACTCATTTAGAATGGCCCTATGAAACTGGGCTAAGGATGGAACTTGTAAGTGGACACTTGGCAGATCCTAAGGGCTACAGAGGGATATAAGGAGAAAGGTGGTTCATCAGATATGTGGGGCCCAAGCCATTTGGGCTTTATAAGTCAATACCAGCACTTTGTATTGTGCATGGTCGGAATGCTATAGGCAGACTGGTGTAATGTACTCTCAGTGACCCACTCCCATCAAGAGGTGGGTCTCTGTATTCTTAACAAGCTGCAGCCCCCTAACAGTCTCCAAGGGAAGCCCCATGTAGAGCACATTTCAGTAGTCCATCCTTGAAGTAATGAAGGCATGGATGATGGCGGCTGAATCCATGTTGGAAAGAAAGGGACGCAGTCTTCTCACCACATGGTGTTGGTAGAAGGCACTCCTGGCCACATCTGCAACATGACCTTCAGTGCACCTAAGGATGCAAAAGCACCTTGAGGATACGCACCTGAGTAATGAGGGGAAGCCAGACCCCATCAGTGATGGAAATCCCAATCCCCCCCAGGCCACTCAGCTGGTCAACCATCATCACCTCAGTGATGGATTCAGTCTCAGAGCACATTCCCGCATCCAGGCGATCAGTGCTCTTTTCTTTTCCCCGCATATTATAATGATGTGAGAAAGATTCCATGCACTTATTTAGCAGTGTTTCAGTTTGTTTTTCAAGTGCATTGGGGGGCGGTCAAAACCTACCTTTACAGCAGCACGTTTGAAAAGACCTGCATAAATTCTGTAGTCAGAATGTTGGTGCTCCATTCACGTTAGAGACAAGCACAGATTTTTTGTTTGGTGAACACAAACAGCCAGAGGAAAGCGCATGCTAACAGGAAGTCCTCCCTTACCATAGAGAGGAATGTAGAGTGGAAGTGGAATCTTTCCTGACCCCACCCAGGGTTCACTTCCATTTTCTCTTCTCCAGCAGCTGCTTCTTGGTAGGCCGTCACCTCCTTCGCCGCTGTTGTTTGAGCAGAGGATTTGCGGTTAAGTTGGGAAATGTGTGAATGTGAAAGGCGCATTCATTAAAATGGCTGGTGTGAATAGCACATTTGTAAATTTAAGCACATTTTGAAATTACCTGCATTTATAAATACCAGCATTTTACTGTATGTGGGAATGTGCTCTGAGACAGCTCACCCACATCTAGTCCCCAAAAGCAGCCAGGCATTGATTAAGCACGGAGACTTCAGGGCCTGCGTCAGATGAAAAAGATAAGTAGATTTGGATTTCATCTTCATATTGAAGACAGCACACCCCAGATCTACACAAAATATCATCTTAATTAAATACACGTTGAACAGAAGGTGGGATAAAATGGAACCCTGCAGGACTCCACAAGAGAGAGGGCAGGTGGATGAAGAGCAATCACCCATCTCCACCTGCTGAAATGTTCCTGACAGGAATGAATGGAAGCACTCTAGAGCCATACCACAAACCCCTGCTAGATCCCACATTTGTGTCAACAACACCTCATGGACAACTGTATCAAAGGTCGCTGAAAGATCTAAAATGATCAACAGGGTACAATACCCCCTGTCAGTCTCTCGGCGAAGATCGTTGACCAGCACCACAAGTGCAGTCTCAGAGCTATACCCAGGATGATAGCCAGACTGACATGGGTCCAGGAATCTAATTGGATCTAGATGTCCCTGTAGCTGCCTGGCAACCACCGATTCAATAACCTTCTCTAAAAGGGGGAGGTAAGAGACAGGGCAATAGCTACCCAAGGAGTCAGCGTCAAGTGGTGTTTTTTTGAGTAGGGGCTGAACATCCACCATTTTAATGGCATCCCTGCCCTCCCAAAGGGAGACATTTACAATCCTAGCCATCAAAGGCCCCAGTCTCTCATGGCTAGATTTAATATTGCTTTACAAGGGCGACTAAGTAGCATTTAGCAAAACTGGATGAAATTTACATATTTCACTGTTAATCCAAAATATATGACACATTCTCTCAGAAAATCGTTTTGATCAATTTTACTGCCAGATCTTGTTACCTCCTGTAAGTGAAGCATGCCTATGAGATTTAGTGCAGCCCTGAAGCTGATCTAAATTATGCTTTTGGCTCAAGTACCTCCCAGCAGCTCCAGGGATTAAGGAAGCACAAAATGCATGCAACATATCTCCAGTTACCTAAGCCCTCGGTTGGCTTTATTATAAATAATGTTTTTCAGTAGACTCATGTGTAAAAACAGAGCATAGAAATGAGCTGAGAAACCCAATTTTTTCCCCCCATAGGTCTTCAAGTATCAGATGAGAGCACTATTGCTCATATTGACTTGAGGTGATATTTTATTTTGGTGACCTAGGCTTGAAGTATCCATTGTCACTAAACTAATGTGCCTCATTTATAATTTGATTTTACTTTGAAAAATTTAAATTTGCAGTTTCTAGGAGTATATATTTAAGTAGATTACCTCACAGAAATTCGCAGGGTTTGAACTGTGTGTGTAACAAGATTTGGTATAGTTAGGGTGATTTCAGACATTACGCATTCCGGAGTCACCACAGTGGATTCCCCGTGGTGGTGAACCGAACAACACCACCCACACCACACACCCCCGTGGTCAAGAAAGGCCATGAACAGATGTGACAGGAGTGGGACCACGGCAGAGAATCAGGACACCAGATCACAGGCCGGGGCGGTGCAACAGACATGACACCGAATCCTGGCCGTGGTCAAAACACCCAGAATGAGCAAGGGAGGAGCAGGACACAGACATGGCCGCCTGAGGGCAAACTAAGCCAAAAGGGAATGCCCAAACAAGGGAAATGGGAAGGGAAGGGAGAGAGGGAGAAGAGCCAGCCAGGTACCACACACAACAGGCACACAGACAGCGAGGGCACAGTGGAACACACAGCACAAACACACATGCCCAGACAGGAAAGGGAGGGGGGGAGACACAGCGGGACAGATAACACACAAGGCACAACGGCCACGGGGGGGAGGGACAGGGAAGAGGAGGGGAAACGGCAGAGGGGCATAGCGGGATACAGGCAACGGCAACCAGAACCCCCAATACAGAACAGCCCGCACGGGCACCCCCACAGCAACACAGTCAGTCCCAGAATGGGGTGGAACCCCAGGCAGTCCAGGCACAGGCACAGCGGGAGCACACATGGAACATGGAGCAGGCCGGCAACAGTCCAGGAGGTACATTCAGAACCCAAGCACCGACAAGGGGGCGATGCAGGGGAGACAGGAGGTCCAGGCCAGTGAAGCAGATCCAAAGTCACCCCCCCAGGAGGAAGCCAGGGGGGCAGTCCGGGGGCCCCAGAACTCCAAGATCACACGGGCACCCAGGAGGGGGTGCAGAAGGGGGAACAGGTGAATGAGGATGGGCAGAAGCACCCTGGGGAGCCAGGGGGTGGAGGTCAGGGCACCGGAGGCAGACAATGAAGATGGCGGCCATGGAGGCAAACACCGGGGACAGAGGTAGACGGGGGGGAGGGGGTCCGGAGCCACAGGCAGGCCCAGCAACACCCCAGGAAACAGGCAGCACAGCAGCATGGCCGGGACAGCAGGGAGGAAGCAGGCAGCAGGCACGGCAGCAGGGTGGAGCCGGGAGCCCTCACAGGGGCCAGGAACAAGGGTCCAGGAGGCACAGGGGGACTCACAGCTAGCTGCTGAGGGCCACAAAGGGCCCAGGGACCGGGTGCCCCGCCAGGTGAACGAGGTGGGGCCAATGAAGCTTGCCCCAGTGGTACCCCTGCACGGACATGTGGTGGGCAATCAGGTAGTAAGCCTTGAAGGGATCCTGCATGGAGAGACCCAGCTGCACTTCAGAATGGGACCACACACCGGACAGCGCTGCCAGCTCCACCGCGGAAGGCTCAGACATGCAGCAGTCCACAGAAGGGGGGCATGGAAGATGACCCAGCTCCAACAGCCAGTGATACACTGTCCCACGGGAGCGCTGGTACCCACGGGCCCCATGAATTCAGCTAAAGTAGGACACGACCAAGGCAGGGCCCCCCTCCGCAAGACAGACCATGTACGTGGCCAGGCTACACACAGTAAGGGAGGACACAGTCTCCTCCACAGACCACGCCACATGTGAGCACCTCATCTCTGGGATGCGCCCATCGAGAAAGGGAACCAGTCCAAGCGTCTCAGCATGCAGCCGGCAATCCCAGGTGCTTGCCTCATAGCCGAAGTAATGAAGGCCAGAGCTCAGACTCGCATAAGCACCCTACAGGCTGTCCGGGCATCTCGGCAGCAATTGCACTGCCAGGGTATGCTACAGGTCATACAGGGTCATGGTCTCACGGAAGGACCAGGGATGGGGGGCCCCATGGGGGCCGGGAGCCCAGTGGAAGCACAGCCAGCCATAGTCCAGCACGCCAGGGAGAATAACACCACAGACAGGGGGGCCCACATTCCCCCCAGGGGTGGGAGAGGGCTCAGGGGGGCACCAAGGCCAGAAGAGAAAGCCACAGGCTGCAACAATGTATGGCAACAGAGCGAGGCATGGGGTGTGGACCCAGAAAAGCTGCAGGAACCGAGCACCCAGAAAGGACTAATCAGGCCATCAAGGACACAATGTTGCAAACAGGGAAAGGTAGGAGGTGATGACAGGAGACATGAAGCTGCAGCCTGCATGCCCGTGCGTGCGCCTGCCCGTGTTCACGGTTCCTGCCAGGGACAGCAGGTGCACTCAATATCGTGCACCCACCCTCCGGCCCTCCCTCCCTGCAGTAGCTGGCACAGGCAGACGGGGAGGGGGGGAACGCCCATCCCAGCCTATATCAGGGCTGCCAGAGGTCCCCCAGGGCTCACCTCACCATGGAGTGGGACAGGTTGGGTGCATACGGGATGCTTCTTGCACTCTATGCGGAGTGGTACCGCGCGCTCACCGATCAGCTGTGCATCCAGACCACTGAGGTGCACCTGGGTGCCCGCCTGTGTGTTACCGTGGCCTGGAGCACTGCAGGGGCCTGCAGAACTCACCAAAGCCACAGGCACTCCCTGGCCCGGCCCAGGGCGCAGCGGGTGTCCGAGGTGGACTTACAGGCCGCGAGCCGCAGCCGAACCAGGCTTGCAGAAATCCGCGAGGCGGTCGGGCACCTCCAATGGAGGAGGGAGACCATATGCCAGGCCGCCCTGCTCGCTATGCCCATTGCCCGGCGACTGTGGCTCGCGGAGCTGCTCACACCCTGGCTTGAGCGACAGCACACCCCCATGAGGAACCCCATCCCCATGGTCCAGCGGGTGGCCATCGGTGTCTGGGCCCTGGCAACGCCCACCTTCTGCCGGTGCATCTCACAGCACTTCGGTGTCGGGGTGAGCACCATGGTCTGTATCCTCCAGGATGTCTGTGAGGCTGTGGATGGCGTACTACTGGACAGGACAATCCAGCTGATGGATCACGGGCCCGTGATGGCTGGCTTTGTGGCTGAGGGCTTCCCCAACTGCATGGGCACCGTGGACAGCACCCATATCAAGATCCTCCATGCCTTAATGGGGGACGCCACGGAGTATGTCAATAGGCACGGGTATCACTCCCTGCAGCTGCAGGTGGTCGTGGACCACCGGGGGAGGCTAATAGACATCTTCACAGGCAACTCTGGCTGCAGTCACGATGCCTGGATCATGACCATATCCCCCTTCTATGTCCAGATGTATCCGGGGGACTTTGCAGGCATGGGGATGGCCTGGATCGAGGGGGTGCTGATGCCCCACTGTATCCTGGGGGACCCAGCCTACCCCTCACCCGGTGGCTGATGAAGGTATACCCGGTCGCCCAGACCCCAGCGGAGTTGCTCTACAATACCCACCTGTGTGCCAGCAGGACCGTGGTTGAGCGGGCATTTGGAGCCCTCAAGCAGCGCTGGAGGAGCCTCGCTGGCCAGTTAGACTACACAGTGGAGACCTCAGCCCTGGTGATCAGTGCCTGCTGTGTGCTGCATGTCTGTGAGCCAGATGGGGCCACCCTCGAGTACCCCATGCCTACCTGACCACCCGGCACTGTGCCTCTGTATGTGAACGTGGACAACCCGAGGAAGTACTGTTATGCCAAATGCATCCGTGCTGCCCTAATCAGGCACATCAGCTGGGAGGCCCAGGAATGAGGGCACCCACCACCTGGCCCACCCCCCTGGGGCCCGGGCGGATCCCCGGGTGAGCCCCTATACAACCTTGGTCCGACCCCTCACCTCTGGGCCCTGGAACGGACCACGGGAGACTTCTGTGTCTTCCGTGAGTTTATTGGATCACCCCCTCACCCGTGCCCCACCACCACTGCCCCCCCTCTGACCACCCTCCCCCTTCCCCCATGTCACCCCCTTCCCCCATGTTTCCTGGGGTGCCCCCTCGAGCACCCTGTAGGCAACACAGAGCTCTGGGAGCTGCCCTCTCCCCCCCCGCTGTCCGTGTCCCCAAAGTGTCCTGGGAGGGGCTGGTGGTGTCCAGAGGGACTGGCGGTGGTGGGAGGGAGGGAGGACCCGGGACCCGAGGGGCCCCCCTGGGCAGCTGCTTCCTCCAGAGTCCTATAGGGACCAGGAGGCAGATGCACAGCCCCTCGTGCGTGGAGGCGGCTGGGGCGGTTGAGGAGGCAATGGGGGTGCCAAGGGCCCAGCATGGGGCCCTGGGCAGGCAGGGTGCCCAGCGGGGTGGCTGCCATGACATAGGTGCATATAGTGCCAGCATGCAGGAGCAGGGCTGTCCCAATGTCATGGGACCTGTCCATCTTGGATGAATGCTCCCGCACCATCCCCTCAATGGCCTGTTCCAGCTGCCCAAATGTCTCTACCTGCGTTCTGTGCTCCAAGTGCTCCCACCACCGCTCCAGGCACACCTCTGCCTGGAGCCTCTGGTCCCTTGCCTCTGCCTGCTCCAGGGAGTGCTCTCTGGCCGCCTCCATGCGGTCCATGGCCCCGATCATCCACTCCCCCTGTTCTGTGGTGGTCAGGACAATGACCTCTACCTGGTCCTCCCTCCAGCGCTGTACCTGTGCCCAGTGCTCCCTCATATGCTGGTCTGGGGGCATGGGCACGGGTTGCTGTGGCCCCTCTGGCTGTCCCATAGGGTACATAGTGGTTAGTCATTTTCAGCCCTTGGCGCCCGCCCTCCCACCCCTCCGGGCCCCCCATCCCACCAGACGTGTCCCGGGTCCTCCTCCTGGCCTCCCCAGCCCCCCAGCATTGTGCCTCATCTGGTTCCTCCAACTGCTGACTGGGCATTCATTGTGTACAACGAATTGTATAATGTATACACTCAGATTATTTACTTCATTGTATGAACTGTACACAATTTGTATACATGCAAATAACAGACTTAAATTACTCTGACAAAATTGTTCCTTGTCAAATTATGAAAATAAAATAGTTGCATAATTATAAAATGTGCAAGTTTAGTTATTGAAAAAAATGAAGTATGTATGGTAAGGAAC